>PHNY01098357.1:7283-22644 GCA_003724115.2 Anethum foeniculum
GAGAGTTTATAGGGCTCATATCATCATTGCCCACCACCGATTCACCGAAGTTCATCATCGGTGGCGGCAAAAAACCGGTGGTGCCCAAAAATTGGGTTTCCATCACGGATTTCTACCGATTGATCAATAAAACACCATGGGTAACTTTAATTCATCAAAGAAATCAGTTTTGATGATCAATTGATCAAACCCGGAGCAAGGGTTTCAAAGAAAATCACACCCGCGGCTATACACACAAACATGCACACAAGAATCAAGCATAAGTCGATTGGGGATGTTTATTACATCAAAACCCAATCAAAATCACATAAGAATCAAGTAAAATCGAGAAGAATGATGCAAGGAGGGAGAGAGAAAGATTTCAGCCGAGAGGAGACAAGAAAGAAAGAGAGAGTTCGAGAGAGTGCTAGAGATTGAGACAATGGGGAGAGAGCTGGGCTTTTGGGGTTACAAAGTCCAGGGCTATTTTAGTAATTTCACAATTAGAAAATAAGTTACTTTTAAATTTTCTTTTAACTAAAACATTTTGTAAAATATAAAAATGGTCTAAAACTTGCATGAAAAATAAATATTTTGTTTTTCAAATGTAGAGGGAGAAATTAGCTTTCTACCCATATTTTTAAAATAATTTTTGATCGTACGGTTTATTTTATATGATTTTTACAAGATAAGCGGTTGGTAAATGCAATAATAATTTTAAAATCATTTAAAAATACAAAATTACCAAAATAAAATAAACACATATTTTTGTAAAGTCTCTAATATCATAATAAAGATAATAAAATAAGAATCACAATTTTAACATATGCCAATATTTTTATAAAAATATTTTAAGACCATAATAACTATGTTTTTCATATAATAAATCAAGTAAACCGAATAATTCATTTACATGTACGTCAACAAGCACAATTACGACACACATAAATATGTAATCATTATATTTAACACATAGTTTTCTCAAGAAGCCTCGAACATACAATTCCAATTTATTTTCACATAAATACATAGAAGGCAAATAGTATAAAATTATTTATATATCTATTATCGAAAAACCATTTAATAACTATCAGAAATTTATAATATAAAAATTTCTAGGAGCCAATCTATGAGCCAGCGTAACATCTTTAGGAACTTAATAATATTTAAAATTCTAAGTCGTTATAATTTTTTAATAGGGCCCTGATCCGTGACAATCGATTGTCAGGGACCAATTAACCAACAATCAGCTTTTCCATCGTTGGATGAAGTTTTGAATGGCTAAGATTATAAAAAAAATTTAATCACTCCGCTATAAATTACCATAGATCAAGTAAATGACAAAATGTGCTTCGCGATTTTTTTTCACGTATCAGCCAAAATAAAGTCTCGTTCAATCTGCAACTTCGCATTTTCTCATAAGCTTAAGAAATTAGAGAAATCGTCGCTCCTTGAGAAATCGTCTCTCACCACCCATCTGCATAGCCCTCCTGATCCATTTCCATCTCTTGAATTAACAACATCTTCGTATACGGCAGAACAAACCTTCTAATCAAATGAATACGAACCCTAACTGCAACCCCCAAATTTTCTGCAACAAAATGACTTAAAACCCTAAATCGAGAGGTTGCATGTTCTTAATGGTTATACATGTTGTTAGATTTGAAGTGATTTGTGCTCGCTGTAAGTTTGTTGGACAGACGGTTAGGATTGCAGCCGAGGAAAGAAAAAGTAGAATTCGTTCGTCGAAACTTTTGCGCAGAGTTATTTTCATAATCTGCTACGCTCCACGGGAATTTTGTGAGGAGCCTCTTAGCTCCACGGAAATATTAAAGGAACGACTGAAAATGGGGTTATAATCTGGGCCGTTAAATTATTGATCCAATGGCTGAAAGGCTGATTGTTGGTTAATTGGTCTGTGATAATCGATTGTGCCAGGGACCATGACCCTTTTTAATAATAATATTATGAGGGACCGAGACACTTTTTAATAATAATATAAAATCTTACCTGCATATATATCCGTTCAGGAATAAAAACACGTGTGATGTCATTTTACAAAATATTTATATAAAATTTTGAGACATTCAGGGTTTAACGTCACGGGTGCATCCAGAGTTGTTGGGGCAATGACAGGTTGAACTTGCTCCGGGAGCTGTGCGAGCAACATTCAGGGCTGAGTCTGTGTCTGCACTACGAAAACGGACATAGATGAGGTGACTAGGATCACCTATCTCCTGGATGACAAGGGCTTGTTGTTGAGTAAAACTACGCGTTGCGGTTGCATGTTGGGTAAGTTCAGAGATGAGCTTGTACAGTATGTATGAGTGGGTTTGCCTTTGGATAAGAAGGGTAGGTTGGATGCTGGTTTGGAGAGCGTTAGGAAGCCCTCATTCTAGCACCAAATGATAAGTCATTCACCCGTCGAGCTCTACTTCCTTATTATTATGCTGGGATACGTGAATGTTGGACTTGTTTGGTTTGTTGATCCTGTTGATCCTGTTGACCTTGTTGATCCTGTTGACCTTGTTGATCTTGTCGATCTTGTTGACCTTGTTGATCTTGTCGATCTTGTTGACCTTGTCGACCTTGTGGACCTTGTCGACCTTGTTGATCTTGTCGACCTTGTCTACCTTGTTGATCTTATCGACCTTGCCGATCTTGTCGACCTTGTTGATCTTGTTGTCCCCCAGCACCCTGAAACTGAAATGCCCACGGGGGGTTATGTTCCTGTAAGCACCTCCGCGCGTGAGAATAAGTATCTGGTAGGAGAAAGTCATAATATAAGTATGTGATTGCATATTTATTTCTAGAGAGGGAAAGTAGAGAGAAGTTAGAGCAAAACTTATCAGTGAATTTAATGTAGTGAGAATGTGAGAAATGTGTGAACCCTTTGCATTGAAGTGACCAAGGGTATTTATAGGCTCATGTTATGTGCAAGGCACATGACAACTTGTCCACGTGGGGGACAAATGCTACAAATCAGGATCTTGGTCGGGAGTCAATATCAACCTTGCTAGTTGTGTTTTGTCCCGATGTCCAGATCATGTACTTGTACCAGCTTTGTTGTGGGTGTCAGTACCTTGTCCTTTGTTAGTTTTGTCTTGCACATACATGTCTAAACCTTGTCTGTGAACAACATGTCATGTCCAACCATTGTGGGTTCTGTGGACATTGCGGACTTTGTAGACCTTGCAGACATTGTGAACCTTGTATGCTTTGTGGACAATGTATTATAGTGCAATATTCCATGTTCAATCCTTGTGCATTTATGGACCTTACATGCTATGTTGACCTTGTAGGCTTTGTGGACCTTGATGCAATGCAAATCATGCAGGCAATGTGGGCCTGGGCTTTGCATGCTTTGCAAACTTTGAAGGTATTGTGGATATTACATGCAATGTAGATCTTGCAGGTAATGTGGACCTTGCAGGCTTTATGAACTTTAGAGGCATTATGAATTTTGCATGTAATGCCGACCTTGCAGGCATTGTGGACCTTACATGCATTGCAGACCTTGTAGATATTGCGTACCTTAAAGACTTTGTTCTCGACTTGGCTTGACAATTGCTTGTAAATTGGCCTTTTACAAATCACATACTATCATAACGAAAGAAATAGTGAATATAGTTAATTTTTATATTATAAAATTTTATTTAGAAGGTATACAATTGAAATATCCAAAAAGGAAAGTGTATAGAAATGAACTTTCTATTATAAGGTACTTTGCATAAAAAGTGAGGAATATGAATCTTAAATATGAAAAAGAAATATTTCTATTATTTTAAATTATTTTGGTGACTTCTAAATAAAGTTTATTTTCAAATTGTTATAATTTCAATAATTTAAAACATAATGCATATATAAGAAATATGCTAAGATCCCCAAAAGTAATCTTAAAAAAAAATTCCCAATAAATATATATAGCAAAATTTTAACTAAATAATATGAAACCTTACCTGCAAATATATGGTTCATGAATAAAAACCAGTGTTCTAAAAATCATGGCAGAGTATTTGGCCCGAATACTCATTTTAAACCCCTAGTCTGATTCGAGTTCCAACAAAACTCAGTTTGACTCCGACTACTAAAGATGAAACTCGGGTTTGACTTTATCAATTTTTTGTTTTTTTATTTTAAAACTATTTTGAAACACGACCAAACGTGAAATTGTATATATATTTTAGTTCTTTTGTAAAGTATTACATTTATTAGAAATGATATGTGATTTATTATTAAAACTTATGTTTGATTATTTTATCAAAAATTATCAAATAAGCAATCTATATTTAAACTCTTATTATTTCAAGTGTGTAATTAAACTATTAATATTATTAAATAGTTCTATTTTTTTATTAATATATAAATATATATGATAGAAAAAATATTTAAAAAATAATAACTAATTAATTATCCAAATACTTAATTGGAGTATTTTCCAAATTTCGAGTACTCATTTTTCTTGAACAAAATCGAATCAAACCCCTTTCCTCGTTTTTACGACCTTGATAAAAACACTTCTTATAATCTTATGTCATTCTTGAAAATATTTACATAAAGTTGGTGACACAAAGCCCTGCTTAATTTGTAAGCCACAAAAAAGGAAAATACACTCACCAATTTGGTGCTATATTGCTGCCAAACCGCCATAGGGGCGTAGAGGGGGTTTAAGAACAGAAAAGCTTACTCAACTAAAATGGCGGCTGAAGCAGTGTGTTTACAGACAGCTGGTCATCTCAGCTCAAACTCAAGCACTAGGATATTTCAGAACCACCGTGTCTTCCCTTTATCAATTCGAGCTTGTCTGCCTTTCAATGACAAGACCAAGTTCTACAATGAATTAGGTTTCTCTACTCACCCCCCGTGCTATTATATTCTTCACGCATTTCTACTATGCGTATATTGTGTGTTTCACTATCTTTAAGCCTCAGAATTGTTTTTGTCGAATGCGTTATTCTTATCTTGTATTTTGAAGTTCAATTTTTTATTTACTTTTTTTTTGTATAAGGCCTTCATTTTGAATTTGCAGTAATTTAGACTGTGTTGTTAGATAAACTTATGTGGCAACATTTATATCTGATACAGTTGGAATAAAAAATAATTAGTAATTAAGATGAATTACAAGCTAAAGTTTGTTTTTGATATTGGTAACTGGATGTTGAAGGCTGCGGTTTTATGTTATAAGAATCTTGATAAGGCCTTATGATAAGCTACGGCATTCACAATTTCAGAAATGATTTTAGGATTTAATATGCCATTTTGGTATTCGTAATTGTTCTTGCACGACTGTTGTTGAATTTTTTAACATTGATGCTAGTATTGTGTGTGGATTTTGATGTTATAGGTTTGTTTTCATTGAGAAGGAAGATAGAAGATTCTGTTTTACGTGCAGAAATGTTGACACCTGCAGCACTGGAAGCTGAAGAAGCAACACGAGTTAAGCAGGAAGATTTGATACAAGCATGTGATTTGTGGGATGATGTTTCTATGTCGAACGATATCCTTCTCAAGTTAGCTGATACTGTTAAGGTGGTTGATGCCCTTAAAGATTTGCAATATAAGGTGATTTAATGTGTTAACTAAGCTTTATTTGAAGAAACATGGGCAAGTCATCATTTACTGAATTGCAGCTACTTTGCAGGCTGAAGAAGCTAAGCTGTTAACAGAGTTGGCAGGAAAGGATGTTATAAATCATAGGCTCTTTAAACAAGCGTATGCAACATCTGTGGATGTGAGAAAATTCTTGGATAAATATAAGATGTCCAAACTTCTTGAGGGTCCATATGATGCTGAAGGAGCGTGTGTTGTTATTGAAGCTGGATCAGAAGGAATACCTTTGGAGGTATTTCTGTAATCTATTTTATGTACTTTCAATTGTTCTAGCAAGGGTGGAGCCAAGTAAGAACTACTCGGCCTTGCAAATTTAAAATGAATATCAGAGTTTGCAATGAAGAAAGCCTTTAAATGCTCAACGATAGATTATATGTAAGTACTTCATGTCTTGCTTTGTTTGGAGGTCTTCAAAGAAATTGTCTGTAGTTATTAAATGATTGACAAGACCTGGACTGTGATGTAAGCTTTCTCCTTAGTTTGCGAACACATATAGAAGAATTAGTATAAGAAAACTGTGATCTTCATTAAGGCTAAAATTTTATATGTTGCCTATGAAATACTTGTCTGTCTTGCAATTTATGGAGATTTTTTTTTTTTTTTTGTATGAAGAACTTATCTACTAAAGCTTCTTATGCATTTGATGGTTGTGTTCACTTCATTACCAAATAGGCCAGTCCACGAAAGAGTTAATAACTTGGCAGTCTGTATACAGCGTTCCAAACAGGGGATATTTGAGTTAATTTGAGACTCTACCACTGCCTCTGCTTCTGCCTCCTTTCTTGATCTCATAAGCATACCATATTGATAATAATGTTACCGGTGATGTGAATTGTGAAGTGTATACATCTTATCTTGCTTCCAAGTCATTACTTTATCTCTACTTAAAATTGAAAGCTGAAATCTTTGTTCATTACGCATCTGTGTTTATGTTGGAAATATACATTCAAAGAGAATGTTATCCCAATTTTATTTCTTATGCAAGGGCACTAGTTATCTTGGTACTGGTGCTTGAAATAGCTGATAGATTTTTTAATTGATAATTTAGTTAAAGTTAACTGTCAAATTGCAGAACCAGATATGGGCAGAACAACTCTTAAAAATGTATACAAGATGGGGTCGGAGGCAAGGGTACGATGGAAGGGTAACAGAGAAGTGTTCTTCCAAGATTGGTGGTATTAAGTCTGCAACAATTGAGTTTGAATCCGAGTATGCTTATGGTTGTCTTTCAGGGGAACGAGGTGTTCATTGTATAACAAGAAGCACTCAAAGTGAATCCCAGTGCACCGAGGTATGACTCCCAGTTCTCTTCTGTAATCGTAGTTAAAATAAATTCTTCTTCATTGCATTGTCAGATCTAAATGTGCTTTTTAAATATGTAACCTTATTTGTCCCGCCGTCCTTGACACCATATATATCGGCCCAGATCTGTTTTACTCTGTCTGGATTTGTTTTTTAGACACATGCGCACACTTAGTCTATATTTTTATAAAGTATTTAAAATGATAACATGTTAAATATAAGCAGTTATAGTTACATAATTTTACCATCAGAAATGATGTATTTTGCAACGTAGGCTACTTGGATTTTCTTTAACAATAGTCATGTATATGTCATAAATACTAAAATGTTCATAACAATACAGCTAGATGATATTTCAGCATAGAACAGGTGTGTACAAAAATGTATAAAAGAAATCTGGTAAATGCCATATCACCATATGACAAATTAAAATTTGCCTCCGTTCCCACATACATGGTAACATATTTTTAACGCCATGGCACCATAAAGACCATATATGTAACGAGTGAGTCAAACTACATATCCTCTTGAAAAGCTAATTTGACATGCTAAAGTTAGTGTTCTTTATTCGGTATAAACAAGGTGTACTTTCTAACATGTCTTTCCCATTCGTTATCCATACATGTTATGCATCATATCCCTTATATTTCTGCAGAGCACGTATTTGTTTGTTTGCTAAACATGTCTTCAAGAACTAAACTTCTTCAACTCTCAAGTCCAATGGTGGTTTTAAAATACGTATAGCTATTGCTATATTTTGAAACCAAAAAAGTGAATTTTGATGTTAAAATAGAACTTGTTCTCCATTATATAGTTTTAAAATGGCACCAAACATATCCAAATCAAGCTATATTTTAGTCGCATAATCTTAAGTGCACAACTATGTTTATCAATATTACTTTATTAATTCATTTATCCACTTGCATGCTTATGTGGTAATTATAGCAACATGTATACTTGGTTCTATATTTAGCACCAAGTATAGCATTTTGCTATTTTGCATCCATGTTTAGTACTCCATTGGAGTGGTGTTTTTTTCTTGGGTGCTATATTATAGAAATAGCACCACTTTTAACACCACCATTGGACTTGCTCTTGCACTTGCATAATTTCTTTCTATTTTATAGAATTAAAAGTCTAGTACTCTACTCCAAATTTATAATTCCCGTTCTAAGATTATTAATAAAATTATTTTTATGTACTCTAAACTTAATGCATAACGAATTCATTACAACCTTGATTTTGCATTGACTTTTTTGTGCTTACTAAATTTCATTCAGGTTAACTTGGCTGCAGTAAACGTGATTCCTCTATTCCTCAACACAGCCCCTGACTTAATTATCGATGATACAGAATTAGATGTCTCATTCATCCCATCCTCTAAACAGAAGCGGCATGTAATTGAATCTGCTGTCTGCATTCAGCATATACCAACCGGCTTGAAAGTGCAATCCTCAGGTTAGTGAGAACCACCTACTTTTTCTTCTTTTCATTATTAATAATTGTGTTTCAACAAAGATATATAGCTTATCTTTTATAAAATGCTGAGACTCACTTGACCAAAAAAATGCTTAGAGACTCTATATTGGAGTTGTCATTAAATACTAGTATTCTGGCCTAACAAGTCTCCTGTTTACACGTTTACCCCTCAGGTTCTTTTATTTTCAACCTGTCCGCTGACATTCGATAAAAATTCTGTTTTGAACTTATAAACTAATTAAACCACATTGGCAAATGTCCGCATTTGTCAAATAACCTTAAGAGCGAGTCCAATGACTAGTTATCAGTACTCTTAAGTTAAATTAAAAAGAATGAGATAAAAAAAAGGTGCTCCAACAATCTCCAAGTGATTCCTGAAATTACTAGGAACATCACTTCACTATTTATTTATAAGTAACATCTCACTCTTTTTAAGGATTCCCTAACTAAAATTTTATTTAAAATATGAGAATCATTATCTTTCTATTCCTTACTTAGTTGAAATAATGTACTTTTAATAAGAAAATATTAAACAAGGAATGAGGGAGACAAAGTTCCTTGGTCTGCACTAAATAAGTAAGAGCCAGATTTTTTATATTTTATGTAAGCAGTGAATTAAGAGACTGTTGGACTTGCTCTCGGTACTTGTATTTCATCCAATTCTCTTTTGGGTTATAAAAGCAGATAGTTATTTTCTGTTTTTTAAATATGTTCGCAGCTCACTTATACTTTAAAATTACCTTCAAATTATTTATTTAACAAGAAGTTACTTACCAGTATAATGAATACAATGTCGAGTTACTAATATATATTAAGAATGTAATTTTTTTAGTTTTAGCTAAATATAAATCTCTATTATCATCACTTAAATGATTGAAACATCTAATTTTTTTAATTAAAAAAAGGAATTACAAATTTCATTAGTTGACCTGTAATCGCATAGAGTAATAGCTAGAATAATATAAAATCATTTAAATTAAGGAAACATATTAATAACACTAATTTTATTAACTCCAGAATTCAGAATATTTATAATTTTTAATTAGCCTAGGGAGTAATATTATTGTCACATAACTGAATGGTGCTATTCAATTAAACAAGTCTACTTATAGATATGATGTAACACATTGACAACTATATGAAATCAATTGTTCAGTTGTTCCCAAGTTTGCAAGGGCATCAAGCTAGTGAGTATGTACTTCTGCATCTACTTCATTGACTTTGCATTGATGGGTTCTAGCTGCATTTTGTGTCAAGTACTCCTGTGGTTCAGTAATCCTATTTTCACTTTATAAGTTAAATGATGGCATAGTAATATTCCAAAGTAGATTCGATGCATATAAACAAGTTTGAATGCTGAATTTGTAACTAGGAAATTCTGTATTTTACTCACCAAATTCTCGATATGGGCAATGACTAGTAACCTCTGGTTGAAACTACAATCTTCCATTTGCAGGTGAGAGGAGCAGATTTGCAAATAAGATCAAGGCCCTTAACCGCTTAAAGGCTACACTTCTCGTGATTTTGAAGGACCAAGGAATTTCCAATATAACGAGCATAGATAGGAACTCCATCATCAGTAAGTGGCATCAAGAAACTCGAAGGTATATATTATATCCAAACAAGCTTGTACAAGATGTAAAAACAGGAATCCAGCTGCCTAATTTGAATTCTATTTTAGATGGTAATATTGAACCTCTTATTAGTGCTCATATCAATACTAGGCAGTCCTGTGATTTGGATTGAAACCGAAATGCCTACCAACGCCCAAGGCTTTTCCTGTACTACTATAGTTATTTAATTTCAATGTCAACTTGTTCGTGTCTCATTGTTTTAACAGTTATAGTTTAAATACTTAAAGTTAGCTTAATATACATAATAAAAGGACTTATATGAATCAATTTATTCAAAGAGAAGTTTCAGAGCACACATGGTTTGTAATCACAAGTACTAGAACCGAACTTAATTACTAGACTGGGGACACTTTTTTAGAGTAAGAGAACTGCAAAATTCGATTCAGTTTATTTGTCATTAACAATATTTACTGTATTTTGAAATGTATAATAACCATATTATATATGCGAATCAAGTACAATGTTTATAATGTGATAGCACACTAATGTGAATTACATTTACATTTACATTTACAAGTAGTCTTAATTTAAATGAACATGTGATTAAGGGCGCGTGATTTGCAAATAATGACATACTTTCATGTAATATTTTTCGAAAATTATATTTCCATTCTAAATTAATAACATTGAATTATTGGCTAATGCACATTTATGCTGAAGCTTTCCTCGTGGTTGTAGAACATTCATTTTATTACATATCTGTTATCTAGCTTTCAACAAGATCGTATAACCGACCAAGTGGAATAGTCTGCTAATATTATATACACAATGACTTATTTAATATAGTTTTCTCCTATACCTTAATTATTATTGATAATCAAGCCTGACATTTATACCTTACTGTTTGGATAATAATCTTCTAGCATATGTATGAAATTTACTCTACCTTATATAAAGAATACCCATGTGAATGTATAAAATCATAAATATGCATGATTTAAATATGAATTTAAAATGTTCATGCGAATTACATTTTGAAGTAGTTCTAACATAAATGAGATGTCATTTATAGCCCATGATTTGCAGAGAACATATTTCATCCAACATTTTTTGAAATATTGGTTACTATATATTTCGATTGAAGCTCTCCTGGTGGCCTAGTTGTGATGCATAAATGTGCCGAAACTTTTTTTAAAATAGAATACTCAGTTTATTACATATGCAAATTTGTTTCATTTCTGTTTCTGTTCCTTCCCATGTTATGCTGTATCTAGTGTTCTAGAACCCGGATATTATCGACCATGAACAGAGAGGATAAGAGCTCTGGCTGTGCTTCTAACCTATACAGGTTCTTTTTAACCAGACAATAAGCGGCTCCTGAGTCCTGACTCCTGACAGCAGCAGAATAACCACTTTGCTCTTACTAGGACGTGCACTTCGCTACGTGAACCTAACCTAATTGCAGTTCAAGTAAAAGCTATAAATAATATGAACCCAAACTTCCTGCAGATTTAGTTTCACTTGTTTAACTGCCCCGAACAATATAAAACGTATCAGCCTATACGAAGTGGTACGAGATAAACCGGAATTTAGCTGCCTAATCTATATTCTATTTTAGTTCGTAATATTGATCCTCTTCTAATGCTCAGATTAATGCTATACATTCTTGATTAGTGTAATTTGGAACGAAACCAAAATGCCTAATTTCTAGTACTAACATTGATATTACTTCTTAATGCTGGCGTGGGTAGCGACAATGCCACTAATTCATAATCAAGCTTCGTGTCACCTTCAAATAAATCGTATTTCTTACTTGGCCAACTGACTGATTTCATCATGTGACTGGTGGGGTGTACGCAGCCATTTAAAAGAGGAGTTTAAAGATTAAGTTGCAGGTAAATCAGGAGCAGTCCCATAATGATGCTGCTAAAATAAGGCTGGTTACTTTTTCTTCTTTCCCAACCTTGTTTTCGTTTAGATTCAGCAAATAGTCTAATGGCTCGACTTTGGCTGCTCGTTTGATCATATTTATCTCCATGAAAGGCACTAGTCATATGTTGTGGTTCAGACCTGGGGTCCATTTGGATCATTATATTTGAATCCGGTTGGGAAGGAGACTGATCGTACGAAAAAATGTATAACTGTCTCCCTAAATTCTAGGAAAACCACGGGGAACGAAATCAAGTGCCAGCCCACGTTTGCAAGTCCATGCATGTGCAGTGCTACTGCACTGTTAAAATTGAAATTCGTAGGCACAATCGAATTAAAGTAAACGTAAGGCTGTTCATAAATGGGACAGTCTCTTTTGCAAACGAGACAGACTGTTTCTAAATAAGACAGACCCTTTTACACAGCAAAATATAAATTACAGAAATTAACGTATGCAATGCTGGAAATAAATAAATGCAAAACACCAAGAGTTTTTCACTTGGTTCGGCCCCTAAACCTAGTCTATGGCCTATATCCAACTCCCCATGCCAACTAGCGTAGAGAAAGTATTATATCCACTTAAAACAAAGTACTTACAAACTTTTCTTGATTACAAACTTGGCCACACTTGAAAGTTCGGCCCCTAAACCTAGTCTATGGCCTATATCCAAGTCCCCATGCCAATTAGCATAGAGAAAGTATTATATCCACTTAAAACAAAGTACTTACAAACTTTCCTTGATTACAAACTTGGCCACACTTGAAAGAACCCTTTCCCTAGCAAACCTACTACCTAGCACACAGCTACTTGGCCTTGCTTTTGTAATCAACCTCCCACAATCCGGGACAAGTGATACAATACAACCTTCGAGTACAAAGAATAGAATGAAGTAATTACAACTCGACTATAACTCTTAATTAACTGGATATTCAATGAGTTTAATTAATAATGTGTTTTCTCAGAAAGAATAAGATAGAAAGCTCAGTGAGAAATTAAAGAGTTAACTTTCTAAAAATACAAAGCCGAGTTTATAAAGCCAACACTTAACGGGTATATAATTTTCAAACACAAAGATAAGATCTTGATAAAGTTTATTGTTTGAAAATATAGATAACATATTTGAATTTAAAACCCGTTAGTTTGTTGAAAAGAGATAAACCTTTAACAGATAAGTATGATTTGAAATAAGTTAGGTTTATCTAGTTTGAGTTTGTTTAGAAAAGATAAGCTCATGATTANCTTAACCAAGTTAACAACAACTCAAACTCTAGTACTTATCTAACTAACAAACTAATCCATTCTGATTGACTTGCATTTGAATTCTTCAATATTAGTTTGCATCGTCAGAAACCACGGAACAACATTCTCCCCCTTTTATGATGATGCCAAAAGAGTAAAGAATTGCTCCCCCTATCAAAAACACTTTAATATCTGTTGCAAAAGATTAGAACAGTAGCAATAACAATGTATATATGCAACAGTAGAAACAGTAGATAGCAAATACCACTTATCACACTGAAACAAATTATGTAAATGAGACAACATATATCACAATAAAATCACGTCTCATTACTTATAACAAAATAAGCACCCAACAGTGCTAACAAACCAACATCCTTTAACCAAAAACATCCATCAGAAACCAAGTCAAAGCAAACCACAAGTCAAAGCAAACCACAGAGAAGCAATTGTCTTAAACATTCATAAAAACTGATTAAAAAATATCATAAAAACTAGAAAATTCTCCCCCTCAACATCATAAAAGGTGGATAGAAAACTAGTCAAAATCACTGTCAACAGGAACTGGAGCAGAATCACGTGTCTTACACTTCCCCTTGTTCTCGTACACTGGACGATCCCCATATTGAGAAAAGATCTTGTCAAGATGTCCTTCATCCGGAGCTTTACCATCTATCTGTCGAAGCCATTCAAGAATTTTAGACCGGTAGACCTCACGGGACATACCAAACGCTTCTGGAGGAGGAACAGCTGGGATGGGCAAGGGAGCAGTGATCTCTTCCAAAGTAAAATCTCCTAGCCAGTCTTGCTTTTGATGCCAAGGCTGACGATGATTAGACACCTGCTGAGCAATGAACTTGGTCTCTGAACCAAGCCTGTAGAAAAGCTTAACAAATTCTTTTTCCCATGCCTTAGCAGTAGAAATCATTCCTTCATGCAACACACCGAACTCAAAATCCATCGACTTAACCAACCTCTTGTCATGAACACTCAGAACATCCAATTTAACATTAATAGATTCCAGAGACTGAACAACAAATTTATTAAACATCTCATATGATGCACCCATCATACTGACCTGTGAGGTCAAAGATGCCAATGACTCTATAGAAGCAAATTGAGTTTGAAGAGATTTTAACAATTTGTTATTTTCAGAAACGTGACTCAACAACGAACTCAGCATAACCGAATCCTCTTGATCGTGAGGATTAGAGGACTAATTTGGGGAATCAGGATAAGAACCAAAAGTCTTATGATTATCATCGAACAAAAGATGATTAGACTCAGTAACAAGCAAATGATTGGCAGAGAACACAGATTTATCAAAATCATTAGACAACGACTCAAAATCAGACATTATGCAAAAGTGCCTAAACAACTTAGTTAACTGAGCTAGAAAGGGCAAGTTTATGGACTCATGACTAGCACAGTGATTCATATATCGAACAATCAAAGAAGCAACATTGCATGGAGTTTGACTGATAAAAACATACAGCAAAATTGTGTCCTGATAGGTGACCCTATCACGACCACTTTTGCGAGGAAACAAATTGGTGTGAAACAACCTGAATAAGAGTAATGCTAATGGAGAGAGTTCATGTACTAAGGGTTTGGTAGAAATACCAATAAAATTGTCGCCGAGGATGACCTTGAGCTGTTCTTCGTACTGTAGACCCAGAATCTCTAAGAATGGCTGGTGAGTGGTGAACGGACAAACGCCAGAGCTTGAAATATTACAGATTCGAGACAAGAAATTGGGCTTGAAAATCAGAGGAACTCCTTGAACTTCAGAATACACCATGTCATCATGCATCAACTGGAAGTTTGAATAAAATTCTCAAACCAAAGAAGGGTAAATTACATCAGGAGGCGAGAGAAGAGACTCACAACCTTGAACAGAGAAGAGATTAACAACACCAATACGCTCAAGCAACGTCGTATCACACAAACGTTCGGGTAAAATGGGTTTTGACTTCTTTTTGGAAGAACTAGGCAGAGGACATAAAGGTGAGTTTTCAGGAGATAGAGTGAGGGGTGGATCGGATTGAGTTTTGAGACGTTTACCAGTGGTAGTAGAAGGGTTAGGGTTTTTGAAAGGCATATGACATAGCCTATTTGTTTAGGTCAAGGATTTAACTCAACTCAAATAAGAATGTAATAAGTAAATAGCAGATCTACAGTCACAGGGATCTCAGAAAGTATTTCTCGTCAAAGAAAGAAGAATCAAGTCAATCTACTGTCTTGAATA
>PHNY01098390.1:21477-32415 GCA_003724115.2 Anethum foeniculum
GATATAATAAGTAAATTTTGAAGATTGATTTGGTAAGAAGTAATTAAAATTTTATTCATAAATAGAAAATTTTAGAAATCTTAACTTTTTTTTTTTTTATATATATTTCATCAAGCTACAATAGAAAAAATAACTCATAATTTGGACGGCTCGATTGCGTCTGAAATCTTGACTCTGACTATATAAGAAGCTTGGAACATAAACCCCAACTCCTAAACCCAGTTTTACTGACAGCATCTCTCTGCCCAATCTAATTCGAACAAGGTATTTTATTTATGTTTTGGGTTGTTTGTTTTCAACTTAGATTCATGTTTAGCTTTTGCTTTTTCGTTTTCAATGCTTGATTAAATGTGTTATTTTGATACTGTAACATAGGAACAATGGCTGCTACTGATGATACACCTCCCCAAGTTGATAAGGAACAGGTATACACCCTCTCATGTTTTTGTTTTGTTTTGTTTTTTTAATGTATGTTGTTGTATGTGTAACTGCACTGTATTCGATAAATTAATAGGGTATTTTTCTATAATTTTCTTGGCTGAATATTTCAGTTACTGTCAGTTTTAAGTTATTTGTATAATGTGTATTGGATTAAGATTTTTATCTGACAGTTCTGACTCGAAACTGGCTTTTGCGTTTGAGGGTTAGCATTTGTTAGCGATTTTAGACACGTAAGACTTAAGATAGATTATGGATTGATGTGATGCAATGGACTGTAGGAGTTTGTGTTTTCCTTCTCGTATTCCTTTTGATCTGATTAAGGAGCTGATTGTATCTTCCTTCCTGACCTTACGTATGCAGATATTTGGTATGGCAACAATGGAGATGGAATACAGGGTCGAAATATTTAATAAGTAAGATTTTTCAAGTGTACACTGTGATTTCATTTTTATTTTATTTTTGTACCACTTGTAGAGTCCCTATTAAACATAATGTAATCACACGGGCAGCATTGTTACCGAGTCACCGACTGGCTCTGTAGTAATTCGGTTGCAATATTTGTAGATGATATATATTAAGAGTCATTTATATAAATGCCATCTTTCATCTATAATATGGCTTGTCAATAACTTTCTTTTCAGTATTGGTCTCCTGTCAGGAATTAAAATTTGACTTAGGATGCAGATTTAGTGAATTGAGAGCAGGAAAGATCTTTAGAGATCAGAGAAAATTTAGCCATAGTACAGTACAGGTAGAGAGAGATGATGATAATAACAGAGAGCTAGATTAGCAACAGATTGCAGAAGTTATCTAAACAAATAGAGATTAAAGAGAAGAAGACAGAGATCCGTATATTCAAAATGACAGAAAAGCTATTAAATCCAGTAATTGATATAGTGCAACTTGGAGTAGCTTTGATGTGACTTTGAATTATTTTAATTTTATTTATACTGGACTTCCATAAGAGTTACTTAAAAAGGTGTTAAACGATTAGTGTACCTAATAATGGCATTCCTGACTTCCTTTCCCCTTCCAGTTTATCCATGGCCTCATGGAGGGTCAAAGAATGCTGGAAAAACTTTTCAGTAGATTTTCATCCTTCCAAGTAGCATTAACCAATACTACATATATGCCACTGAGATGTATCACCCTCTGGTTCCTTTAAAGCTAGAATACGCTATCGATGAAATGCCATAGAGGTCTCATTATTCCATATCAAAAACATTTAAAGAGGTCAAGAAAGGGAGTTATTGGGAGATTTTGTCTGACACCATTGATTTTTTTATCCTTCCATTCCAAGTAGCATCATTTAGGCCAATACTACATACACTCCACTGAATTAAAAACTGATTTATCACCCTCTGGTTCCTTAAGAGCTAGAATACTCCATCGATCAAATGTCCCATATCAAAAACTCTTTAATAGGTCAAAAGAGGGAGTTATTGGGAGATTTTGTCTGACGCCATTGATTTTTTAATCCGGCAGGCAATATATGGGATGCACCCTAAATTATATGTACATCTGTTCGGATAAAACTGTCATCTCTAAAAAATTAACAAAACACTGTTAGTCCTTGTCACATGTAAGCAATGGATGTCTATGAGACACGATGAAGTGTAATGTACAACAGTGACAGTTTTATGGGGTCATATGGTCAGTGGCGAATCTAGAAATAATAAGAGAGGGGGGCTTAAAACAAAATTATAAATTAAGTAAAAAAATAGTTAAATATAAAAACCGTTTGTAGTCTTTTTCCAAAAAAGAATCTGGATGCCATTTGAACCTCTAACCTCTCATTCATTATACTCCAGTCTTGCCAACTTTGCCAAGTAAACAACTAGTTCAAATACATGTTATAACAATTTTACCTATTTTTTCAGGAGTGGGCTTAAGCACCCCTCGCCCACCCCCTGGATCCGCCACTGCATATGGTAATAGTGATTTAGTGTAAATATGAGCTCATACTCTTAGGCAGCATTTAGACTATCCTTTTAGTTTGAGAAGGATCTGTATAGACCGGTACAGTGTTCAGTGCTTAAAACTAGAGATGATTTTATATTTTTGATAAAGCTTTAAGGTATGATTAACCCCCAGGTTCAATTTTGTTACTCACGGAATCTGGTTCCCTAATAAAACATTTTTTTTTTAATTCTGACTCAGGCTTGCTCACACCTGTTTTAATAAGTGCACACAGCAAAGGTATCATTTATTCTTTATTGCCACTTTCTATTATCTTAAAATTAAAAGTTGCAGCAATATATAGGTTTTTTTTGTTGTTGTTTGATTTAAACGATTTATGATTATAGGTATAAAGAATCTGAACTTAACATGGGTGAAAATACCTGCATTGATGGTTCAAAATAGTGGCAAGTAAGTGACGGAAGTTTCTCCTAAATCCTCTTTCTATATCGCAATTTACATGAATGATCACAAAAAAAGTTACATGAAGTGTTAGTGGCACTTTTTCAACATTATATTATTTATCATTTAAGAGATATGTTACTCCTTTATCAAGATACCAAACATGTAATTATAATCTGTCATTTGGTTATGATATTGTTACTAAAAGAAAGTCAAGCAGTTGTCGAGGATTATAATTTTTTTTATGGTAGTAGCAACCTTACAGGAAAATACAGTTGAAGATTCTTTATGACTAAGTTTCATACTATTAACGAAATTTTAGCCAAAGAGTTGTTTATATTTTAGCGGAGTATGTTAAATGGGATGATTAAAGGACTCGGAGAAACTAAATGCTGTTTTCGGTATTTAAATAAGCACTCCTCTATTGCTGATTTTTATTCATATAGGTTGAAGTACACTCAACCTGTTCTTGTTTTTGGCTTTTCCTTGAAAAATATTACTCCTATCCTCTCAAACTTTTTAGTATACCTATAAAAGCCTTGGGTTGGTGATTTCGTTCAGACTATCTGCAGGACAGCAGAAAGTACACAACACATGCATAAACCTGCATACATGTTTTTGGCTTTGAAGTTTCAGTAAAGGATTATAGATCATTAAGTACCTCCTGGTTTTTCCTTGCTCTTGTCATCTAGAGAGATTTGTCTCCTAATGATAATTTACAGGGAAATACAGTTTCACTGATTACGACTTAATTTTCATATATATTGCAGGTGACTAATCTGATTGGTCAGATACTTGGTGCCGGCAAACCTCCTACATAAATCTGAGTTATTGATCAAGCAAAGCATGGATGGGGAATTTTTGTGTTATATATTGAGTAGAAGATAAGACTTCCAGAGGTGAACCAGCTTGTTAAAGTATTCACAGTATGTGACTAGAGATGCAGATTACTTGTAGGCTTCTCGAAATATATTTTAGTTGGGGGACTGCGGGAATACAATTTTTGTGACAGTGCTCTGTTACAGAATACGATGATAGTGTATGCAAACAAATATACTGGTTTTATTGACGTGCTATGAGAATCAATTATGTCTCTTCTTTTAATTAATCATTGCATAAATTTAAATACGCACGCACCGTGCGTCCAGTGATGTTTAGAAGCTGAGGGATATTCACCAAGGTAAAAGCCATGATGTTTAAAACCTGAGAGATATCCACTAAGGTATAAGCCAATTGGTTAGCCAAAGGTCTTCTGTTTGTTAACCTTTCAGCCAACAATTCCGGATCGTAAATTGGTCTAAGAATTCAAATTTAGTTCAGAATTATGCGTATCTATCAAGTGTTGTTCAAGTCCGAATACTAAATTTCGTTGGGGTAGACTGGTCATCGAAAGTATGGTTCAGGAACGCATACAATCTAAGATCACCCTGATGAAAGCAGAATTGTCCAGTTTCTACCATTTTCATACTAGATATCCGAGATTGTCTACGGTGGTGTTAATAAACCGAATCATCCAGAAACAAGCTGTTACAATTATTTAAGGTAGGAATAATAATGAAAAAGAAAAGTCCTTATATTTAGTTTGTTCTTATAGGAAATAATGCAGACTTGATGAGTTGGGTCAATTTTACTGATAGTTTAGAGCAAAAGTGCATGTGATGTAAATATGGTGTGTGCCCCAGGAATTGTCTCCATTATTACTCCATTACTTTTCTCTCAATTTAGACAAATTTCAGTCAGATGAGGATGTCGAAGTGATTGCTGCAGCATCCACTCACTAGGCAGAGGCCCATTGCCTTCAAAAAATCAATGCTATCTATACCTCATAGGCATAGATGTCAACTAAGAAATAAACTTTAGGCACAATAGAAACCTTAATTTGTGGTGTTCTATTTTCATTGATCGAGTGATGCGTTATCCCCTGTACATATAAACTTTTTGCTAATTTGTTTTGTATATATCAACTTCATCCATACCAACCAACTCATTTGGCCAAACTCTATTTCTGACTTAAAACTTGGCTAAACATGATTTTAACCTATCTACGATGCCTATCTGCATGGTTAAGTGTCTTCCTGTCATTTTCATCCAGAAGAGAACACACACAAATTTGATAATTACTATTCTTTGCTTCATCCTTGCTCACCAAGAATAATGCACAAAGTTTAACTAGAAGATTGTACCCGGCGTTCTAAAAGTGTTCGCCGGACCTGAACAACTAAACAACCTTACACTTGAATCTTCTTAACGCTAAGTTGATGCTTAAAAGTGTTAACAGCTTAAGTAATAAGAAGATCAAGCGCAGTAAAGCACCTAGTAATCAGAAGATTGACTTCTTTATTAGAACTGTCTATATAACTAAAGCTATTTATATTAGCTGCGAAACTTTGTTCTGATTTCGAGAGCAAACCAGCAATCTTATTCTTATTCGTGTAATATAGCTTATCCCATTTGGATGCACCTATTTGTGAACTCTGATGATCATTCGGAAGAACCAACATTGTTGCAGGATTTAGGTAGTCAGACCCTTCCAACAGGGGAATGAGGTGGCTGTGACAAAAATCTTGCGGGAACATCTACTCCAACTAGTTTAGAAGTCCTTCGTCCACAATCATCCGGTAGTGTGGTCTCCTCAGCTACTTTCTTTTCAATAAATTTGCTCGCTTGTTGAAGCTCAGATGGCATCATACTGTCAGAAACTGCGACACAAATGGAAAAAGCTTGTAAAGCTGAGAGGTTAGAACTAAATTCTACCGAGAAGATACCATTCTTGAGTGAAGACAGTTTGAAGAATGGAGTAGTTTGTTGAGTTTCTTCCTGCAAAAATATACAACAATATTGGGAAATTAAAGTAGCAGATATCTAAAACTTAACAAAAAGAACTGAAGACAGAATGGTTTATGAGAAGTATACCTGAGATTGGGAAAAAAGTTCAAATTGGCCATTGGGTTTTTTCTTGTTGCTGAAAACTTTGACCTTACAGCCCAGATCCCAGCCCCCGCAATCACATTGGCCACCTGACAACCATCGTTCAATCAATGGCGAAGGTTCTCCTTTACTTGGCAGCCCATGATTTCCACCAGGTAGCAGCACTGTTGTGCTAAAAAGTTCATGACATTCAGTAGAAAATCTATCTTCTTGAAGATTTCTTGAATTAGAAGAACGTCTGATATTGTGTGTTGAATCTCCAAAGCTGTCAAGTATCTTTCTTGGAAACTTGACAACAATGGCGGCAAGCTCGTCATTTGCTTGCATATCACAAAGTTGATATCTTAAATCCACTGCGTATAATACAAACTCCCTAGTGCTCAACTGATCAACAGTGAGGTGTTGGCCTAAATTCGAGAATGACAAGTCAGAAACCTTCATCTGGGCAACTACATTCGGAGCATAATCTTTGCCTTTGGACCCTTGATTTAACCAGCCTCCACTCTTTCTCCTAGTATCTTGAATGCTGAAGAAAGTGTAGATCCAGGTACGATCATTTTTTCTTGAAGAGAACTTTCTCATAGTGGCTGCTAGAATATCACTGCTGCTGTCAACTGCAAACGTAAACACAGGAAGATCATCTTTGGATGAAACTTGAAAATAAGCTTGCAACGTTGATGATCCCTGTACTTTATTATGATATGTTTTATCCAAGTTAGGGGTCCTTAAATTTGTCATATGCAATTTCAATTTAAGTGAATGCACAGATGACGGTTCTCCTTGTTCATCAAAAGATGTGGACGTCCTGCGAGTTGATGTTGAATTGGTTTGCGACTGATCAGCAAATTTGGAGTTGGCTACTTTTGTCTTTAACAATGGATTTAACAATCTCTTCAAAGCACTAGAATGCTCTTTCCTTGAAGCATTATACTGATCACATGTTGCACCATTTGGACAAACAAAAGGATCAGCTATTTCAAAAGCAGATCTGGCAGTAACATCTTCTGATCTGAAGTGAGGTACATCTAGACTGTTTCTGGAATTGTAACTACTTCTTATCCTGTTTAAGACAAAACTTAATCTACGACTTGGTGAAGGGTTTCGCGCCTCAGACTCTAGATCAGTGCTCTTCATATTTAATACTTTTGAGGAATCGGTCGAAGTTAAATTTGTAGGCATCATATTTGTTGCTCGACTGGCTGACTTTGTTGCACACGATCGGGAGCAGGAGAACTTCTGTTCCACATGAGGCTCTTCCCTGCCATCGATTTCATGAGTTATTGCACATGATTCTGAGATGCAGGGATAGAGCTCTGTACAATAAACCTCCTCAAGATGAGACTTATCTGAGCTTGTAGCAGAAGATTCTTTCAATTCTTGACCTTTTCTTGTCAGATTAAGAGGGCGGGAATGGTTTCTCTCAGCGCCATCTTTTGGCATTGGGAGGACTACGTCTTTGTAACCATTAGGGGAAGCATGATGAATGCTATTACTATACTGATTTTGCAACTTTTCAGATTCCTCGGCAGACACATCACCTTGGACTTTCAACTTCCCTTTTGAAGATGACAGGCCTTTATAACTTTTGAAGTCCCCAGATGATCTTGTCCTGGAATTACAAAACCCTGAATTTTCCCTCTTGCATTCTTTTAACTTGATTCCTGAAGATTTTGTTGGGAACTTGACTTCTGAAGATTCTGATCTGATATCTGTATAGTCTGCAGCGTTCCGTGCACTGGACTGAACATGTTCAGAGTGACCTTCTATTGGAGATAAATTTAGGTAAGATTGTAAAGGACGGCGCTCTTTCTGACTACTAGGAGAGCAGGTATCATCACCTTTTCCATTATGACTAGATGATCCATCTGTCCACAAGCTCGAAGAG
The DNA here is from genome assembly GCA_003724115.2 of Anethum foeniculum. Classification (NCBI taxonomy): domain Eukaryota; kingdom Viridiplantae; phylum Streptophyta; class Magnoliopsida; order Apiales; family Apiaceae; genus Anethum; species Anethum foeniculum. Next base: position 29,093 of record PHNY01098390.1, read on the forward strand.
GTAATACTGCTTGACGTTGAACACCTACTGCTAGGTTTTTGTAGATGGTAATTCTGCCAATTTTCCAAAGTGTGCCAGTCAAGAACTCCAAGATTCAAGGGCTTTGCCTCAACTTTTTCTCCTTTCTCTAGATAGTTTGGCAATTTAGACATGTACTTAACCAGCTCCTCTTTCTGAAATCCTTTGCTTCTACCATGTTGCCTTTGGTGAATCCCTGAAGATGGAAGCTTCGTATTTACATCATTCTTTACTTGTGAATGGAGTTCGACATGGGACAAGTTACGTTTCTCTTTCTTGAACTTATTTTGCAGCTTGGTACTATTACTCCCACTAGATGAGCAAGGACTATCCATTACTTAATGTCTTTCTTTACCCTTCTTTGGATAATTGATACTACTTCTGCTAGCAAAGCTCGTATGACTTGCATCTGCAGCAAAAAGATATAATTGTTAAATCATTTAAATTACACATAATTGACAAGAGAAAAGAACAAGCAAGGTCACAGATTCCTTGTTTCAACTGCCGAGTATCCATTAATTCGTAAAAACATTGGAACAATCTTGAATATCTTAAAGCGAACGCAACATAGATCACAGTTTTTATAGACAAGTGGCTTCACGTGCATCTTAATATCAAATAGATGTTTTCTTTTGGGAAGAAAAATGGCAGAACTTTCTGTCTTTTTGCTAAGCAACGGCAACTATAGAAAACGATATATAAACCTTAGAAAACAATATATAGATGTTAGAAGCCAGGCTACAGCTAGCACAGAATTTGAATGTAACCAGCAAAATAACGCAGAAAAAGGGTAGAATTTCTGAAGGCCTAAAATGTATGTAAGTTGCATTGTAATTTAAGATTGGAATATGAGTATGACAGATGAAGCCAAAGAAAACGGGCGACAAGTTTCTGGTGGTCCTAACAACCACATTTGAATGAGTGATGAAGATAGTGTACCAGTCAGGCCTCATTAAATTCTTAGCTAGTGGAGCTGTCAGCTCTTAATTCAAATTTCAAAAAAAAAATTGAGTTTTTTCTTAAAAACCTGGGGTTCGGTTCTTGCAGAAACATCTGAGTCAAGGGGTACAGCTTACAATTGGGAATTTCTGAGCGGCAGAACTAGGGATGTTGGTTCAGTATAGTGTAAACCCCAGCAAAAGTCAAATGAGTTGAGTGCTTTTCAGTTAATTTTTTTTTTAACTTGCCTGCAAAAATACTATTAAAAATTGCTAAACTTTTCAAAGGCAAGCTAATCAATTTCAAGAAATGCATCAAAAAGAGAGAAGTGTAACAACAATTTACGTCAAAAACCAACACATCAACTAAAAGAAGAAAGCAAACTTTGAAATCCCACCAAAATACTAACTGACAAAATCATGAAAACTAACGCAAAAGCAGTAACATTTAGACAGATAATGAAGCATAAAGCATAATGATAAAATCATGAAAATGCACAAGCAAAAAAGAGGAAAACTTGGGGGAAGAATCAGAACCTGAGGAAACAGGCAGCAGTTGTTGCAGAAGCAGAGAGAGAAGTGAGATGACCCTTTTATTACCCAAACTTGAAGAAGATGAAAGAAAGTAAAAAGGAGCAGTAGGGAATGTACAGATACCCAGAAATGCATATACCACATGAATGTGTCTGTGTGTGAGAGAGAGGAGTCAGAAGGCACACATTCACACATATATTTTAAAGAATGGGGGATGAAGAAATGAGGTCACTCACTAGTTTTGTGAGGCAACTGTCAGTAGAACAAGACAAGATTTAAAGGAAAGTGGAACATGCATCGTATCACATACATTATTATTTTACTGGTACATATAAAATTTAACACAAAATCTAATAACAATTTCTTTTTTCTCAATAACTACATAGTCTATGTCTACCTAAGAGTCTAAGATTCCCTTCACAAAATTCTACATTCATGCATAATAAAACTGCATACTAATTAAAAGTATACATGAAAAGATTTAATAAAATTGGAGAAAAAGTGTTTTTTTTAATACACGATTAGTTTTTCTTACTCCCTCCGTCCAGTTGATTTGTATACGTTTGGATTGGACATGGAGGTTAAGAAAAAGTGTAATTTAAGGAGAAAAAGTAAGAAAAGTGGGTAAGTGGTGGGACCGATTAATATTTTATGTATAAAGTGGGTGTAGTGGAGGAAAGTAGTGGATGTAGTTGAATTTTTATATTATAAATTTTTACTATTTTTGGTAACTTTTGGAATGTAAAGAAATGAATGAGACACTCAAAAAAGAAAAATGTATAGAAATAAAAGGAACAAAGGGAGTATGTATTAAGTGTTCACAGACTGTTGCAAAAAGTAATTATTCATTGAAAACGAAAACAATGCGGGTTTAACGGATTTAATATGGGGTCATTTCATGACACTGATGGATAAGAAATGAAGATGTGAGCGAGGTGGATAAAAATCTACTCCCTCTGTTCCATTGAGAAGTCTACGTGCATTGTTTGCATGTATTTCGAGGCTCCTATAAAGTGTAATTTTATAATCTTATTTTTTTAAAAAAATTTCTGAATAAAAGTTTAACATTAAATTTTTATTAAAAGAATTTAAAAAAAAATTAAGGAACTATATTTTAAATGAACCTTAAAAAACGTGCCAAAAAATAACATAGAAAATTCAACGGGACAGTGGGAGTAAAGATAGAAATAAAACAAGGGACCCTGGGAGTGGTACTACATATATTTTACAATTTAATATTCCACCGCCTAAATTATATCCATGTCCCCCTCTCCCCTCCCCTTGTTTCAAGGAATCTATGACATCTTATTGACTTTTTTCTTTTAACATCTACGTCAATTGCACAATTTTTAACGGCTCTGTTAGTTCACGACTCATTTCTGAAAAAAAGTATATTAAAATATATTTTTTCTGAAATAAATTATTTATTTTCTGTAAATTTTTGCATATAAAAAATATTAAATCATTCTTAAATACTTAATTCTAAAAATTGATATATAAATATGAAATTTTTTTCCCGAAATAAGTTGATAAGTTCATATTTACTAATCTGCCAAACATGTGACGCCCTCAAATCCGGGCTTTAGATTTGGGAGTCACTAACTGAAAAATAATAATATAATATGTGCAATGGAATAAAATAGTAAATATGACCGCTGCATGCAAATGGATCGATCACAGGTTATATTATGAAAACATGCACTACTACAAATCAAAAGTTATTACAACCCAAAAGTCTAGTTAGTTTTACAAACTATTTCAAGTTTTATTACCATACACACTACTGTACTATTTTAACGTTCTCAAAAACCTTTTAACTGCATAAGCAAACCA
>PHNY01098411.1:11996-42860 GCA_003724115.2 Anethum foeniculum
ACAGACATATCAACACAGCTATTTTGGACTTTGCGGAATTTGGACTTCTCTACACAATGTGCATAGGACTTTGCTACATATGACAGTGCAGAGGAGTTTGAGATATAGCCATGCTGAGTACTTTACGATATGGCTTGAGAACTTTGCTACATAGCACTTTGCGATACGGCTTGAGGACTTTGCTATATGGCAAGAACTGGATATCACGACATAGGCAATTCTGACTTCACTACATAGGGACTTAGAAGCATTCAGCATTTTATTTCTGCTCAGTAGATCACTCTGGTGCATGAACAAATTTTGAACTTCTTCCAGAATAAACTACTATCAGATTACAAGTATCTACATTTGTGTATGCTAAAACACTCTAAGCTCATTATTAAAACTGAACAATCAGAATAATCTATCTACATGATCATCAAGACAAGTACATTGGGAAACAAATACTACATCCTAGTGACAAGAATCACCAAGTTACTATGTGAGTAAATCACAACTGAGTAGGCTTGTTAAATATGATGTTCAGACATGCCTTGAGCCCAACACGGATATCTGATAAAACCAATCCAGACGATTTTACCGAACCCGATTTTTATAGTTTGATTACGGGTTTGGTTTTTATTTTTAAAAATCAATTGAATTTGTTCGGGTTTGGTTTTTAGGCTAACTGAACCAAAACCTGAACCGAAAACTGAACCGAATCGAATCCAAACTGAAACTCAGCCGAACCTGATATATTACATTTAATATACTGTCATTATATATTTAGATAATACATTTATATAATTGGAAAATGATCATATGACTTAACTAAATTGAGTAATTAAATATAAAATAATTCGAATGGAGAGTTTGTTAGATACTTGATAAAATAAATCTACTAACTTAAAATGAAACATACGTAAAATGGGAAAGAAAACCGATTAGAATAATAAAGTATGACTAATAACCAAACGAGTAATAAAATAATTAAGTATGACTAGTAAAGTAAGTAAGTATTACTAAAGTAATTGATATAATTGCTTTATTTGATCATACACATGTTATGTTTACAAAAATTCAGGGATATTTTAATTTTTAAACAAAAGACTTGTTAATGAAATTATTTTTTAGATATTTATTTTGTTATTTTTTATATAGTTTTTGGGTTTCGGTTCAAAACCGAATCTAACCAAAAATCAATTGTTCGGGTTTGGTTTTCAATTTTTGAATTTCATTCGGTTAGGATCGGTTCGAGTTTGGTTTTGATAAAAAATATATTTGATACAATATTAATTTTTGTCTAAACCGAACCAAATTGACCGGCTGCCATCCCTGAAAGTCCAAGTAAAAATTGAACGTGTAAATTGATATTTGATCCCAAACAAGTCAAATTACGATTATTACTATGTTTCTAATTATAAAATCCGATTATATTTGTAGTTATTTTTTGGTTACAACTTTTTTCCCACCATTCTTAAGATTTTTTATTGTTAGTAAAAAGAAAAAAAAAAGCTTCAAAATATGAAAAACGTGTATACATTACAATGGAGATGCAGCACTATTTAAACTTATTTGGGCTTGACTCATATCTTTCTCGGACCGAAAGATATGTAACCTAAAAGCCCTATATATCAATGATGGATATGTGACGGACCAGCCCAACACTCACGTTCCAGCAAGCATCATGTCCATGGAAACAAAACCCATGTACATTGGACAATCCCCAAGGGTTTTTGATTAAATTTTATATTTCTTTTATAACAAGAAAATATTTTAATTAATTTATTTACATATAAAAGAAAAAAAATGGACTACACCCACAGATCATTTTTGCAAAAAATAATGTGGCATAAACCGAAACTATAGATACAAACTAAACTGAACCTATAGATACAAACTAAACAAGGTTTAAGAAGGGTTTTTACTCTAGGTTTTTTTTTTTTTTTGTGGCTTTTGTGTACTTCTTGTTTCACAGTTTTGTAATGACAATCTTTCTTCAAATGTTTTACAATCAAACAGTTTGATGTTCACTACAAAACCCCCCATTTCATTTGGTATAAAAACAACAACTTTTGATCAATTCTCCTCTGACACTCACTTGATTTCTGTAGAATCTTCAAGAGGTATGTTGAGAAACATTACAAGAAAACTAGTGTATTCATCTCCAAGATTTTCAAGTTCTCTCAAGGTTCAGTTTTCTTCACTTAATTCTAGTACTAATTATGGTTTTCTTGGTTGTTCAAGTTCTGTTCTTTATGATAAAGTTTGCAACTTTAGGCCTTGTATGATTGGTTCTTGCTCTAAAAATAGTTTATTTGAAATGGGGTTTTGTGGGTTGCCTAAAGATAGGATTTTTAGTAGAAATAGTGTTGGGTTTAATGGGTTGCTTTCGAAAAGTTATAGTAGTGTAGCTGAGAATGTTGCGGTGTCATCGACTGATTGTGAGGAGGAGGGTAATGAGGTTGAGGAATTGTTGCAAGAATTGAAGAAAGAAGATAGGAGAGGGTATCAGAGGAGGTGGTGGGGACGGAGGAGGAGCGAAGGGGGTGTGAAGTATCAGAAGCTTAGGAAGAGACAAGTGAAGATTGAGACGGAGGCGTGGGTGCAGGCGGTTAGGGAGTATAGGAATTTATTGAAGGAGATGTGTGATCGGAGTTTAGCGCCTAATTTGCCTTATATGAAATCGTTGTTTCTTGGTTGGTTTGAGCCGTTGACTAATAAGATTAATGAAGATCAGGAAAAATGTAGAGCAGGGAAAAATAAAGCTTCGTATGCGCCTTACTTTGATCAGTTACCAGCTGATATGATGGCGGTTATAACAATGCATAAGTTGATGGGATTGTTGATGGCAGGAGGTGGCCATGGCACAACTAGGGTGGTACAAGCTGCCTGTGCGGTTGGAGAAGCCATCGAGCAAGAGGTAAAAAAAAAGACAAATACCAAAACCAATTATCTTTCTCTATTACAACTACGTTAATTGCTCTCTTCTTATGTCGTGAATCAGATCAGGATACACGACTTTTTGGAGAAGACTAAAAAGAAAAAACCAAAGAAAGATACAAAAAATGAAGAGGAGGCATCTTATATCACATCGAAGGAAGAAGGGAAACTAAGAAAAACTGTTACTAATTTGATAAAGAAACAGAAGCTACAAACAGTAAGGGCAATAATAAAGGGGGAAGATCCTACGAAACCCTGGAGACCAGATGCCAAAGCTAAGGTTAGCATTTACTATGACCTGACAAATAAACAACATATCCTGTATTTCCTAATGCAACTCATTTGACTTTATTAGGTTGGGAGCCGTTTAATTGAATTGCTTTTGCAAACTGCTTATATACAACCTCCGCCTGACCAGTTGGCTGAAGGTCCACCTGATATTCGACCTGCATTTGTACACACATTTCAAAGTGTAACAGAATCGAAGTAACTTTTTCAATCTCCATCTTATTGATAAGTTTGTTTTCAATCTGATGAAACAATCTAAAACATCTTAGTTGGTCTTATTGAACAGGGAAACCAAAAGATATGGTGTCATCCAGTGTGACCCTGTTATTCGCAGTGGACTTGATAAAACTGTAAGAATTTATTTTCTTCATTTTGTAGGATACAAGATATTAGTACTCAATTCTGGGACAAGAATGAATCAAGTGTATATGTTGACCAATAGAATAGCTTCATTAATTTCTTGAAGTTTTATCTTAATTTTGGGAATCTGCATTTTTCTTAATGCTTGATATTTTCACTGCTCTTCCCATTTGACTTCATTTTTTTAAAAAAAAATCTGTGTAATGTCTGTTTTTTTTTTCTGACAGGTCAGACACATGGTCATCCCTTATATGCCAATGTTGGTGCCTCCAACCAAGTGGACAGGGTATATTAATATGATATGATTTATCAATCCAGTTTCTTAAAAGTACTTGAGCTTGAATGTAGTTGGTAAATTGTTGGATCCACGATTCGTATAAGATCTTTCTTCCCACATTATAGTTATAGCATGTTAAAATCAGCACGTGAGACCCGTATACCATCTACTTTAATTTCTGATACCAATTTGAACCTTTGATGGAGACTCTGTGAAAATCTTGTGTATACCATATCTGTGAGACTTAGCGAAGGCCTATAAATATCGGCTAATACTTCTTAAATGGCAGTTACGACAAGGGGGCATACCTGTTTTTGCCATCGTATGTCATGCGCATTCGTGGAGCAAGACAACAGAGGGAAGCTCTTAAAAGGGCCCCCAAGAATCAGCTGGAATTTGTGTTTGAGGTTGAAAAACTTGTCATTTGTTGGTAATGTATTTTAGTAGGAAATGGCTGCTAAACTGTCATATCTGATGGTCTATCCTATTCTTTTATGTGGTGCTAGGCCCTTAATACACTTGGAAATACCAAATGGAGGGTGCACAAAACTGTTCTCAATGTTGTTGACAGGATATGGAATAGCGGAGGTCGTCTTGCTGATTTGGTTGATCGTGATGATGTGAGTTTTTAGTTCCACAATGACCTCTTGCATTCTCATTGTCCTTTTTATTGATTCTTCTTCAATTCAATGACTTTTCTTGTTGACTTTTATGCAAGTGCGCTAGGAGGTGAATGCCATATCATTTATCATGTTATTGCTTCTTTGTACTTGATACCTTGCAGCTTCCTTTACCAGAGCAACCTGACACAGAAGACGAAGCAGTTCTTAAGCAATGGAAGTGGAAGATTAAGCGAGTGAACAAGGAAAACCGTGAAAGACATTCACAGAGATGTGATATAGAACTCAAGCTTTCCGTAAGAATAGCTGCATCGTTGAAAGTTATAATTCTTTTAGTAGGATTTATGTTAAATGACTCAGACTGCATCTGTATGTATGTCTAGGTAGCACGCAAGCTAAAGGATGAAGAAGGCTTCTTTTACCCACACAACCTGGACTTTCGAGGTCGTGCATATCCCATACATCCACACTTAAACCATCTTGGTTCTGATGTTTGTCGGGGTATTTTGGAGTTTGCAGAGGGTCGACCTCTTGGAAAGTCAGGCCTACACTGGCTGAAGATACACTTGGCAAATTTATATGCTGGTGGTGTGGACAAATTATCTCACGATGGTCGAATAGCATTTACTGAAAGTCATCTTGATGATATTTTTGATTCTGCGGATAAACCACTAGAAGGAAGGCGGTGGTGGTTAAAAGCAGAAGATCCATTTCAGTGTTTGGCTGTGTGTATTAATCTTTCTGAAGCTCTGAGAAGCTCATCGCCTGAGACAACGATTTCACATATTCCTGTACACCAGGTACAACTCTGCTGTTGAATTCTTTGCCAAACAAATCAAAGTGAGGAACCAAATAGAATATAACACACACGCACACACAGAGACTGACTCAGATCGAACATGCCTCATGTATGTTTGCACATTATAATATTGCGATATAATAGTCATACAGTATGGGCTTTTCTGCTTATTTCTTAAATGATTCCATAAACCTAACTTGACACATAGACTCTGACAAAGCTGTGGTTAGGCTATCTAAGGCTTTGATGTCTAGCTTATGTTGCTAAATATTGGTCAGTATGAAAGATGCTACTCTTTAAAATAGCATGTTATGTGTTTTCCTATTTTATTATATTTGTTTCAACTTATTTCCTGTGCTGAATTTTGATTCTGTGTGCTTTGGTTATGTAGCATAGAAAGTGTGTTAAGTTTGTTTGGACAATGGGTTCATTTTGTTCTTGAATATAGTTGTATAGAATTCTTTATCCATTGTAGGATAGTAAATATAGCCCCTCTCACTAAGTTGGTGAGCTTTGGGAAGAAATGACTTAGGAAGAGAGGAAAATTCTCACTCATGGGACACTTCCATGTTCCAACATGACCAGAGTCCAACATTTGACAATAAAAGAACAGACAGAAGTGAAATCCCGCGGACCGCAGTGGGGAATCCTGGACTCTGGTCATTATCACATTTTTGAAGTTTAACTCTGTCCTTCAAAAGTTTACTAAGAAATGCAAATAGTCTTATAAGCCAAGCATTGTATTATATACTGGAATTTTATGAGTTTCTCTTCACTAGTTTCAGGAGTTATATTGTTACTTAACGTGTGCAGTTTTTCATTTTGTTCTCCTGTGATATTTTTTTTCCAGGACGGCTCCTGCAATGGCTTACAGCACTATGCTGCCCTTGGAAGAGACAAGGTATTGGCTTTTATTTTCGTTATGACTTTTTATTGCATTTTTCTTATGTCAAAAGTTGCTCCCTAGCCGAGACATAAAATTCTTTTCCTTTCTTTAATAAATGACATGAGGACTTAAACATTCCTGGGAAGGATTGGGATTTATTAAATTAATTAACGTCGTCAAAATTTTATTTGTTTTTGCTTTAGTTGTGTGTTTACTTACTGAAATTATTTGTTAGCTGGGAGCAGATGCTGTTAATTTGATTGCAGGTGGTGAACCAGCAGATGTTTACTCAGGTATAGCAGCCAGGTGAGCTCTTTTTCCTTCATGTAACTTGCTATATTATTTTCTTTCATCAAGTAATGAAGTGGGAGGAAATGAATATGTATTTTTTTCTTTCAGCATCCTTTTTATGTTTTACTTGAATATTTCTTTACTGAAACATATGACAAACATCTTAAAATGGGTTGACAGAGGCATGGATATTAAATCAATACAATTCAATATAACGAACTTACCTGTAGAGTTTAGACAACTGATTGCTGGATTCTTCTCTTCGAGATGTCAAAGAAAAGCAATATGAATGTGGCCTGTTTGCTGTTTAGTATCTCTCAAAATCTTCATAAACTACATAATTTTACAAGAAGTTGGTCCTACATGCTTTTCACAGTTGACTTACTATTGTCAATGTAGAATATTTCAGAAAGAAATATAAAGCTTGAATCTGTTTGATAGAAAACAGGGCATGATCCCAACATAATAAATGATGTCAATTTTTTCTTCCTACTTTCTGACACATAAAAGTTATATTCCAAGGTAGTTTCATGGATTGTCAAGTTACAGGTTCTTAAATAAAGTACCTAAATGTCAAAATTGTTATGAATGTACTATGTTGATTTTCCCTTCAGTATAACAAAGAAACAATTGCAATTCACAATGTGCAACTGACATGCTAACTGAAGTGGTATTGAGTGCTATGTCCCAAGGTGGTTTCATGGATATTGGATAGTCAAGTGACAAGTTCTTGAATAAAATACCTGAATGTCAAAATTGTTATGTATGTACTATATTGATTTCACTTTCAATATAAAAAAGAAACAATTGCAAGGTGTGACTGACATGCTAACTTAAGTGATATCAATTGCTGTGTGAATGGAATTGTTTTAGCTAACAGTACAATTTTTCTTTATATCGCAGAGTTCTTAGAATAGTACAGGATGATGCGAAGAAAGATCCTGCGATCTTTCCTGAGGCACTGTGTGCAAGAAATTTAGTCAATCAGGTAGTTACCGCATGTTATACTTCCATAATCACAACATTACTCGTCTTCAGTTGGCAGAATGTATGTTAATTATGTGCTGTGGAAGTAAGATTTTGAAACCTTTCACAAGGCACTGTGTAGAGTAAATATAGTCAACTGCGTTACGACAAATCATACTAACTTAACCTGAACATTATTGGCTATATCATCTTTAGCAGGCATAAGGTTAAGTTGAATATTTTTTGGGGACTATTAGTGAGCGACTTATTTGGTGCAAATCATACTAACTTAACCTGTACATTATTAGCCATATCATCTTTAGTAGGTGTACGGTTAAATTGAATATGTTTTGGGGACTAGTGAGTGACGTATTTGGTGTACACGTTTGCTCTTTTTTTCTAAACAAGAATTTTGGATCTGATCCCCCCCCCCCGGTTTCTAACAATGATAATAAAAAAATGGCACCAATGATTGAACTCCTGACTGTTATGAAATCCCATATTGGTTTCTTGTAAATTAATAGTCTCCTATAAGGGTCAGGTAAAAATTTTAGATGGGAACTACCAAGTTTGAACAGAATTCATAATTGAATCTTTGTATAATTGAGATAACCATACCCGAGGTTGGAAATGGTGATTCATGAAGGTTTAGAAGAATTATTACATTAATAAAACGAACTTGATAATTAAGACCCTAGGTTGGGATCGATAAACCCTCGAGGGGAACTACTGCATTGATGAAGTAAAAAATATGATCCCACTGAATTCTGTTGAATCTTTGTGGTTAGCATGTTGCCGTTTTCCGTTTATGATTTCCACTTTTAAATTTTAAATTTAAGTTAGACCCTACTTTTTTATGTGTAATATGTGAAACACATAAATTTATACTAGACTGCATGTATGTATCATTCCGAGAGTAACAGATCTACCTTTACTTTTTCCGTCAAGTATACTCACATCCACCACAAAACTTGTTTTGTAACACTGCTTAAAATATACATGCGGGTTACCTCTCGACTAATCGTCATCTCATTCAGGGTTTTGACCTGCTTTTACTGATACCATCTTATAACTGATTTAAGAAATTGACAATTCGTAGGTAGACAGGAAGTTGGTGAAGCAGACTGTGATGACTTCAGTATATGGTGTTACTTATATTGGTGCTCGTGATCAGATTAAAAAAAGGTTGACGGAACGTGGTTCCATTGCAGATGAGGCAGAACTCTTTCGTGCGGCTTGCTATGCTGCAAAAGTAAGAGCAGTTATTTGCCACTAATATAGCCTTGCATCCATAATTAAAGTTGAAACATCATTCATATAAGAGCTAATAAAAAACACACAAAAATCAGGTCCTGCGATATTTTTTTTGTATTTTTAAATTCACAAGCTTCATGGACTTGGCGACCCTTTTTGAGCATTGCATGATATTTGAATCTCTTAATAGGAACCAAGCCACATGTCTTACTTACCTAACATCAGTAACTGTTTGACTAGGAACTCAGGTGAAGTTATTGTTTTTTATTGTAGATTAAATGCAACGACTAATGTTAAATATACTTTGTCAAGGAACCAGTTACTCTAAAACCTCAAGGTGTTAGAGAATGGCCCTTTCCAGGATCTTATATTAATATTCTAACACTCCCCCTCACTCAAGAGCCCATTTTTTGGGTCGAAGAGTGGATCACGGACGCCCTTCTTTGGGGCATAACTTTGCCTTTCGTGTCCATAATTAATTGTGAGAATTTTGGGGGTGGCAGGGAATCGAACCTGAGCCCTCCCATGTCAAGGAACCAGTTACTCTAAAACCTCAAGGTGTTAGAGAATGGCCCTTTCCAGGATCTTATAATAATATTCTAACATACTTTATGTTTGATAATGATCACGGGCATGGATATGTCCAGAAGGATTAATATATGACTATAATTTTATCATTTTTGTGAGATCTAAATTGTGAAAATGATGCATCCATGTCCATGTTCCATTTGTAATTTAGCTGTGAAGATATTTCTTTTATAGATGGATAAAGAAGATTTCTTAAAACTGCTTAATTAGGTTACCCTAACTGCACTGGGTGAGATGTTTGAAGCTGCGCGTGGTATCATGAGCTGGCTAGGAGATTGTGCAAAGGTTTGTCCCTCATTTTTTTGGCCAAGTTGTCCCACGAGCTTTGTAGTTTTGTACAATTTATATATTGATTTTTGTAGTTCTCTCAGCAAGGCACAAAAGCGGTGCCAAAAATTTAAAATAGATTTACAAAAGGCTTTGACAATAGAAGGAAGATCTTTACTTCATTCTAACCTTCCTCCTAGCCTATATAGAGAAATAGGGTCACTTGCAATATTTTGTTAATTGAGTCACTAATACAGCTAGGATCAATTAGATACATCAATCTATCAATTCGAGGTACTTCATTAGAAGTTTATATAGGAAAGTAGAAATTCTAGAGAATGAAGGGACAATGGTGAATGGCACGGTCAATCACACCGCATTAGATATATATGAGAATGACCATAGGAAAGCTAATTGTAGTGGCTTCAATCATGGTGCTACTCTTCACTACTCGTCAATAATATCAGCTGATGTGATTTAGAAATCAGATATTCTTAAGCAGCATATTACTGGAGATATCGACTTCAAACAAATTTGTTTACTGTAATCTTTGTCTGGCCATCAAGAAAAGAATATTTTGGCAAGATGGTGTTTTGGATGGAGAGTCTGCTAATGTGTCTGTAGAAGTATTTCTTTTGTTGATTAGGTAATGGACTTTCTAAGTTTTTGGCTCAGCATTAAAACCACTTAATGCACATATGTCCTATTTTCCAAGACAACCACCAGAGAGAATAAAGCCAATTCCTCCAATTCTTTGCATACACTTGACTTGGAGGGTTAATATTTGCTACTTTCCTGATTTATTGTTTGTTTTTCAATACATACTTGTTTGTCTTTTCTACTGTAAATATCCTCATAAACTAATTAACTAGAAAGCTTTATCAGATAATTGCCTCTGAAAATCAACCAGTGCGATGGATAACTCCGCTGGGCCTCCCAGTTGTGCAGCCTTACCGGAAATTTGGAAGACATCATGTAAGTCTTGCTAAAAACATTTGATGAAGTTTTCTATCAGTATTATAGTTTTTAAGCTGCAACGTTACATACGAACCTTGTCATGACCATAATCTTGTTTATGCCATTTCCCTGTCTTTGTTTTTACAGGTTAAGACTTCGCTTCAGGTTTTGACATTGCAGCGGGAAACGGAAAAGGTATATCTAACTAAGATTGATTTTACCATTTTATTGGCAACATATTCTCCCCTGAGATTAACCAATCATGTTGTTATCTATTGAATTCAAGATCTAAGCTTCATAGACCAAAAATCTGAATTCTGATGGTATGTAACCTCCCTAGGTCATGGTCAAACGACAAAGAACGGCTTTCCCTCCAAATTTTGTTCACTCCCTCGATGGTTCTCATATGATGATGACAGCTGTGGCATGCAAGAATGCTGGACTCAATTTTGCAGGTTCAAGTTTTTCTTTATCCTGACTCAACCTTAACTGCGGTACAAATCATATATTATGCTTTAATGTAATCTGAACTACATGGTCACAGGTGTTCATGATTCATATTGGACACATGCATGTGATGTGGATGAAATGAACAGAATACTAAGAGAGAAGTTTGTTGAACTCTACGAAAGACCGATACTGGAAAACGTATGTTTTCAGTGTCTTCCTAAACTTATAGCTTGCACATTAATTTTTTCTTTTCTCATTTGGGGTGTGTAAAGAGGATATAATCTACAGACTGCGTGTCAGATTTGGTCGAGCATCATCATGAGCAAAGAAAATTATATATATATATATATATATATATATATAGAGAGAGAGAGAGAGAGAGAGAGAGAGAGAGAGAGACCTTGGAGACCGTATATGTTCTATAATCAAAACATTGTAAAACATATTATTTTGCAAAGTCTATTCTATAAAGATCAGTAATTCATTGAAAATGTTAAAAATCATTTATGTTCAACAACCTTGTTCTCTAAGCTAGCTGAACATGTTTTGCAATGTTCTGCTCGTAGAATATATATAGGATTTTCAAGATTTTTAGTGAAATAGTGATGTTTGTAGAACATGATTCACAAGATAATACGCTTTGCAATGTTCTACGCAATATTTTACTTGTAGAACATATATGGTCTCCAAGGTCTCCAATGAAATAGTGATCTCCATAGAACTTAACTTTCATATACGGGGTTAATAATAATATTGAAATTGCCTTCATATTCATATGAACCAGTATGAAATCAGCCTAGTAGCTGTAGTTCAGATATTATGAATTTATATGCTTGTATGCATGTCCTGATGTCCACAACTGTGGAGTGAGTTTCATGGTTCTGAGATATGATCGTATTTGTCGTTTAGCCCCCAATGGAGAAAATTAAGCACCGACAACGTTCTTCTGTTCACGTGTTTTTAAGCAATTTGAGCTACACTTTTGGCTATATTTTTAGCATCTGAATTTATGCATCATTTTTTTAAATTATTGTATCCGTTTTTTGCATTTTTAATGTGAAACTTAGTACCTTAAAATTTTCCTAATTTTCTCTTTAGTGGTTTAAATTTCTTGTTCTCATACAGTTATTAGAGGGCTTTCAGAAGTCTTTCCCTGCATTGTCCTTCCCTCCCCTTCCCCAACGTGGAGACTTTGAACTTAAAGATGTCCTCGAATCTCTCTATTTCTTCAACTAATATGTCAGTTGGGGACTCTTTTATTATTCAATTGATGATCTTCCTAGCTTGTTGACAATGGATTCCAATGAGCCGAAGCTTTCACCAAGATATTGATTGCAGAGGCTTGATGGAGTTGCCTATTAGCGAAAGGGAAGTTCCACTATCTAATATCCACCAACGCCCCACCAGAGGCTCCTCTCTCACAACCGGCTGAAGACATCTATACTGCATCAGTATTATTGCCATTTTGTAAAGTCGTTCCAGTTATTATACCTCTATCAATCATAGGATAGTCTGTATAAGTGTATACAACAAAGATTCTTTGCTATGTATATATCCAAAGCAAATTTAGTTCAGTACGTGTAGTCTGTGTATTATTTATACAACTCATGGTCGTCTATTTTTTTCTCCATTCTTTTTGCATTGATATTTTTTGAGGTGGTTCACAAGATATGCCATAAAAAATTTGATGTCAAGTTATGGTTACTTTTTTCCTTTGCTATGTTGGGGCAAAACTCTGTTTGTAACTTAACATGGCTTATATATCCAATGCATGTAGAGCAACTAAACTAAATTGAATGGAATGAATTTTTGCTGAAAAGAAAAGATGGACCAAGCAGTTGAAAAGTCGTTCCGTCTACCAATTCTACCGATTTTCATTCTCTCCGACCAAACGGAATGTTCGTGCGTTTAAGTCTGAATTCTAGTTTTGTGTTCAGGGACCTGCTACCGGTAGACATATCAAACATATCGATTGTTTAATGTAGTCCCTGCATCATCTGAGCTGATAAGGCATCACCACAAGTCTAGAACCGAACTAATTATGTGGAAAAATTACAAAAAGCTCGATATGCCCGAATTTCAAGGAAAAAAAAACACAAACAATAGAAAATCCAACATTTTTAGTATTACTTTTGGAAGTACCAAAACATTTAAAATACAAACATAGACTTGATGAGATTTACAGTCCTATCAAGAAGGGCACAAGGGTTTTCACTCTTAAACCAATGGCAGTTTTCTTGTTATTTCTATTGCCTGTTTTGACAGTAATATATACTATCATACAACAAATTAATACATCAAGTATCAAAAGAAAATAAATGTACACCAAGCATAAACTTATATACACTTTCCGATAAGCACGTGTGACTTCAGACAGTGATCATATGCTCTTTCTATGAAAACTTGACTCAACCGACATTCAAAAAACCGAGCTTTCGATTACACCAAACAATACTGTCGAAGCTGCCATCAGACGAACAAGAGGAGATTATTCTCGTGGTGATTCATTTCTCTTGAGCAATGCATAAGCATCACTATAAATAGCCACCAGGTTAGAGAAGACAGCAAGGACAATCATGAAAATAGCCAAGATCTTGTCCTTCTTTGTAGCTATTTTATGACGATCCCTGAAATAACAAAAACATGCAATTACTATCTTTTAGTTGGTGATCAATTCTAGACATCAAAGTTATTTCTTTTCCTAATGGGTTACACTTGCATTTTTTAACCATTCGAGATACACAAATCATACAAGTAAAAATCCATGTTACTCGGACTCAGGTAAAAAGTGTCCAACATGGATACGTGTCCAAGTACTGGACTCAGCAACATTTTGAAAAATATACATGTTTTTGGCCTAAAATAAGTGTCTAAGTCTGAGTGTCGAGTGTCCACACTGGTACTCGAAGGTAAAATCAGGAGTCCCGTACCATAAGTTAAAGTAACCCGCGTGACGTGTATATTAGAAAGACACAAACTAAAAGCATGGAGTAACAGCAAATAAGGCTACTTACGCAAGAGTAACTGCAGCAGGAAAGATGAATCCTACACAAACAGCAGCAGTGGCCCCAGTGAACTGGAATGCATCCCAGATGCTAGGTATGAAATTTGCACCCAGGAAAATTAGACCGATGAGACCAAAGCTGATCGATGCAAATCTCAAATTGTCTGAAACCAAAGGTCTGGCAGATGGGAAGAAGAGCCCGTCTAAATTTAATCTTAGCGGGAAGAAAACAATGGGAAAGACAAGCATCAAATGTGCAGCATAACTAACACGAACTGCATCATTAAGCAAGTAGCTGTATGGAACTCCCAGATTTGTGTCGAAGTTGGCAAGCACATCATCAAGAGTTTCATCGCCAAATAAGAGAAACCCAAAGAGGCTTGTCATTACATATACGGATGAGCAGAGAACAAGTGTGGCACGCACAACACCTTTTATCTTTGTCCTGTCTTCAAGTTCATTTTCTATCGTGTGAACTGCAAAATTGGATTATTCCAAATTAAACACAAACACACACACACACACACAAAATTTAATCTTTAGCACTTCCATAAAAAAAACCTAAGCTAAATTATTTGGTCATGAGGTCGAGCTGCTCAAGATTGTCTGATACCCTGTCCAAACTTTCATTAACAGACTTGAGAATGTTGGAGTAAAACTTACTCTACAGAAAAACAACTTGACAGCTTATCTTGATCCAATATATAGTGCTTGCATAATTCAGTAATTTAATCATTAAATCACAACAATCCCTAGAAACATGCATCAGTTTAGAAAGAAAAAATGTCTCCAGAATAATGTTGCTTCTATTAGACGAGATCAGCCCACTTGGGAGCTGAACTGCCCATTACGGGCGACGCCGACTATGGACCGACTACCCTATCTCCTTCTCAGGTAATCAGAATGCACTTATCACATATATACTGCCCCAGAACTGCTCAGAGGCATGAACAGTTACAAGGAACAAAAATTTGGATAGACATTTGTTATATATATATTTAGCTTGCTCACCATTGTAGTGACAGATGTATGCAGTGACAAGAACGGGGACTACAGTGAATAGTTTAAACACGGATGTGAAATCATAAACTTCCGGTAGCAATCTGGGCACCACAATGCTTCCACTAATCAGCTTGAAAATTGTGATTCCTGCTGTAACAACAAGGAAGACAACTGCCAGCGCAACCGATAATGCAGATGTATATCTCAATGAATCTGCAAGTTTAAAAAATCGTATATAATTGTCAGATCAACAGTGTCAGTTGATCAAATTACTAACAGGGTTAAATTTTGAGTTGGCTAAAATATGATCTGGTGTGCTTATTATCATTATTATAATTATTTTTAATTCTGGTATACTTATTTAAAGATCTTCATGCACAGACAATAAGAAGTTTATTATTGACAAGTAAAACGCCAAAAACAGCTAGATGAATTCAAGAAGCACAAATTCATACTCATTTCTCCGTAATGGAAAACTCACCTATTCGCTTTAAACAAGCCAATGGAACAAAAACCACAAGGGTTGTAATAAGGAGAACCATAGTACGAACATTCCACCATTGCTCTCCAAACCATCCTTCCAAAACACCAGCATGGTGAACTCCATCAGCAGTTGTTCCAGAAAGGACATCACCTTAAGATAGTGATTACAAAATAATAAAGATCAGGTAAATTTTAAGCACAAATACTAAAGCAAGACAATTCTACTTCGAGAAAAATACTCATTTCACATTATAATGCAATTACCTATAATAATCATGTACACAACAAGTACACCAACGTTGTTAACCAAAACACATACTTGCAGTAGCACCCTTCCATACTTTCCAAATGCATCATTCATAAGACCTCCATAAGAAGATGACTTCCCGACCTTACTAAACCTGATTAGCATTTCAATAGAAGCCTCCGTCAAGAATGCCATAAAAATAATCACAAGAATCCCGGGAACAAGACCCAAAACTTTCATTGTAGCAGGCAATGACATAATTCCAGCACCAACAACAGTGGTGGACAAATTAAAAACAGCTCCCGTAAACGAAGCCCCATTAAACTCATCAAAACCAGCATCTTCCTCATGCTTGGTAGGTAACAGAGGTTCCTGCGGATCACTAATCGAATGCTTGTTCTTCCTTGATCTATTCTCTTGTGTCACTATTGTCATTTTCTTCTACAAAAAACTTTTTTTTCAAGTAAAGATTGAATCTTTATAAACTCTATGTGAGCAGCTTGAACCCCTTGACTTTAATCCAAGAAAATCTATTCAAAAAACTCAAATTTCAGCTTCTTTTAATATCTTTCTTGAATCAAATAAAAATAAAAATTGAATCTTTATAAAAAAAGAATCAAAAGAAATTTCAAGAATCTATGTGGCCTAATCATACCAAAACTATTCAATCCACCTAAGCAAGATTTCAACGAATATCATGTACAATTACTTGCAACATTACATACATGTAATCATGTATACATACAATAAATGATCAAGAAATGAAATGGGTATTAACAAGAACATAAAAAGATCAAATTTTTGGGTGACAATAACAAAACAAAAATGAAATCATACCTGGAAATTGGGAGAATTGAAGACCCAAAAGATAGAAGATGAATAATTTTTTGTGGGTCAAATTTTAATGGGGTTCAGCTGCAACAAAACAACAAGAAAAGTGATAGCTTGACGCAATAGAATTGTATGTATATTATATAATTGTATGCAGTAGTTTTGACAGGAGGGAACGTAAAATGGTAGAGTTATATTTTTTGTAATGAATTTGATTAAAAAATTTGTGGGAATTAGAGGTTTTGAAAAAGGGTCGTTTGTGTTCTTCAAAAATTCAATAAAACTGCAAATTACCGAAAATTTCGGACAGAATCTGATAATCAGAGGGTAAAATATAATAGAGAAACATTTGTCTATTAATAATTACCGATAAAAACATATATAAAATTGGATAAATCAATTCTTTGGAAAATAAATTAAATTCATTAGTTAAAAAATAATTTAGAATTATCAACTTTAATTATTAACAAGTTGAAAAATGCAATGTAAGAAGAATGCGAATATTTTACTTAAAGATAATTATCACTTAACATATCTATTTTATTTAAATAGTATTATTTTAACGGTTTTTCTACCATGTGCCCATGTACACACAATAAGCGCGGAAACTTATAAATTTTGGCTAATTTCATTAGTTGAATTTTGTAAATGCAGGAGGATCTATCCTGTTTAAAGAAGAAACCAATCAAAATGGCTTAAAAATATGAATTTCCGCGATTATTGTGTGCTCGTGATAGAAAATTCGATATTTTAATAGTAACAAATATGCTCACAACATCCCAGGTACGAAGTATGGGGGGAATCTAGTGCATATAATTGGACATGAATCAAGTTGATGGCGTGCCGACCGTACACTTATTTTGGCATAAGATGAGGTGGGGGCACATGTATAGTTGTCTTTTAAAATGAAGATGCCAAAACATGACAGAATCTTCAACTCTGATTCATTTGAATATAAAAATTATGTCCGATCTATTTTGCATGTTCGAAATTTCATCCAAAACCACATGCCAAGAAACAATGGAAATCTGTCAGCTTCTTAGGCTCACATTTTTCCCGATCTCATGAAATATCGAATTAACAAATGCACCAGATTTAGTTAAGGATAATCTTCCTTGCATATTTCTCTGAGTGACATGTACAAGTACAACAATGAGAGTTCATCAGGTGACTCCTCCAAGGCAACGGCTTGACCTTTACATTCAATTTCGCAGCTAACATCACATAAACCATAAAATAACCTGTAAGGGCTAGAAATGAGAAGGGGGCTGATACTTGATACCATATTTTTCGAAACATATTCAAGGATACTGCAAGCCGGGAGATATATTAAAGTATAAATTTCATGCTAATAACTTACAAGATAACAAGTCAACGAAAACAAGGATACAGGAAGTTTATTGTTTTTCCAGTTTTGTTTAAAGCAGCGTTAGGTACCCAAATTAGTTCCCAAAACTTTTTTCCAATGATGTGGGGTGACACTTGGCGTAATTTAATTCATGTGCGTATATGTATGCACGGAGTCACATCTTATTATTAGAAAGTTACCAACTATACAGGTTACACGTAAGCATTTGGGAACCGTTTTGGGAGCCAATTCGGGGTACCTAGCATTTTCCTTTTCTTTTATCATATATCATCTATTCCAAACCTGTCTATTTTTTTTTGCTAGTTAAACAAACTCACACACGAACAAGGTTTGAACCTTCAACATCCCGCGAAGGTGCGAGGGAGATACTGCTACAACAGCCGGAAGTGTCCGGGTATTCCTAACCTGTCCATCACACATGTCTAGCTATATGTCAAAATACTATTAATTCATTCTTAGTTAAAAGTATGTATGAGTTGGCTTCATACACAACTTATCAAGTTTCAGGGGATATTATACCCTCAAGGTATGTACTAGTACAAGTTCAGGTAAAATGCACGAAACATTCGATGGAACACAAAAGAAAAGTGTCAGTGATGGAATCACCTTCAAAATAAGTACTGAAGCTACCCAGATCTAAGCCCACAGTATAATCATATCCAATGGTCAGAAATAGTGAAGCCAAGAATTTCAACAAAAAGAATAGGTACCTAGAGAACAATGCATTTGATTAAAAACAATTTAAAAAGTAAGCCAACAGATACAAAACATAAACACTAATGAATTAAGAACTCTAATACTTTGCAGATTTGCATAAATTTCAAGCCAATGACACGAAACAAAGAAATTCAACCATTCCAATCTCAGCTCTGTCTCAAAGAAAGACAGTACTTCAATAT
This sequence comes from Anethum foeniculum, assembly GCA_003724115.2. Classification (NCBI taxonomy): domain Eukaryota; kingdom Viridiplantae; phylum Streptophyta; class Magnoliopsida; order Apiales; family Apiaceae; genus Anethum; species Anethum foeniculum. Next base: position 30,757 of record PHNY01098411.1, read on the forward strand.
CATCTAGTGATTTAACTTTGTATAATCTTCTACAACACTTCAAAACAAATGTCTAATTCATGAGCAATTACCAAACACCTGCTTAATTAATAGTTTAGCGGACATCGAGAATTCAACATATAAGATTTGCACATACAAAAAATTTGAAAAAATATCTCAAGGTCTTACTACATCTTATATTTACTAGGGCGTCTATGTTAGAATCAATATTTTTTAGGCAAAATTAGAAGAGCCAAAACAGGAAGGAGGAATACACAGAAGATGTGCAGTAGGAAGATATTAATATACTCCACTCTCACTGAACCAAGTAAACTTACACATGAGCATTACAATTGCAATGGGTAAGTGAGCAATCTAGTAAGACGCGTAGTTAGCAGGTTCTTACATTTTTCATTTTTGTCAGGCTGTTGGCAATTATCCAAAGGGGTAATATAACCTTTCCCTGCACAATGACTCAAAGTTTATTCCTTGCAAGTTGTTAAACTCAATGTCCTAAAAATGACCATCAGGTTAGGGTTGTAAAAATTAGTCAAGATTCATATACATACCCAAACTTGACTCGAAAATTCAATAAATTAAAATTATTGAAATGAAATATGACGTGACACAAACTGTTTAAAGGATATTGTCATCTGAAATAACAGCAACCTCCAATATAACTTGTTTGACCATTAATAGTGCAATCTAGACATTAGATAGTAGTATAAGTTATTTTTTATATATGCTAAAATAATTTAAAAATTATTCTACAATTGAAATATAACTTACCTATTTAAGTTTTGATTGACTATCGAAATAACTTCGAGCTGCATCTGAAATTGACACTAATGACTAAACTAAAACTTTAAACCCGAGCCCTGTTTGTGCATCAGGTTTTTGGGAAAATTTGACAACCCTAAAAAATTCATGCAGAGCTGCACACAGCAAAAAGAATACTGAAAACTCAATGATGTCTTTAGGTTCCCAAACTGTAGACTTGCAAAGGTAAAGAACATGACATGGAAAACGAGGCACAGATTTAGTAAACCTAGTTAGTCACAATCTTCTTATTTTTATGGCGGAGGTCTTCAATTGTCTCTCCTAGCATTAAGGAAAGGGCTGCAAGGAATTCTTAATGTTCTCACTAAAAACTGTAAGAACGTCAAGCACTACCAGGCCTCAGAGAATAATCAAAAGAGACTTTGTTGTTGCCTATGGTCGGGTTAAGGAGCAAGCAAGGCATCGGCATCCGCTCTTTCGGTCATAATATACTACATGCAAGCTATTGTTCTTCTTGTATCCACATCTTGGATAAGTGAAATGATATCAGGATCATATCCAAGCAATGTCATATCATCTGTTAATAAATCCAACTTCTCATATATCTCTTTGCACATGGGATGAGCTTTGTCTCCGATAAGAAACATATGCAGCTCTGACTGCAATTCAATCCAGCTACAACCGGGCTCCTTTTTCAGTCCAGTATGCCGCATTATCTTCCTCATTTTGGAGACCTCGTTCCACATTCCTGCATCAGCGTATATATTTGAAAGTAGTATATAAGCAGAAGAGTCTTGGGGGTCCAGTTTTAGGAGGGAAGTTGCTGCTTTTTCTGCCATCTCTACATTCCCTTGCAACTTGCAGATACTTAGCAGTGTTCTCCAAATTACGTCATCAGCCTCAAAAGGCATCTCATTGATAAGCTTTAGGGCATCATTAACCTGGCCCGACCTCCCTAATATATCAATCATACATGAGTAATGTTCCAGTTGAGGATCTAATTTATAATCACTTGACATAGAGTAGAAGTACTTCAACCCTCTTTTGACAAGTCCCATATGAGCACAAGCTCGAAGGACTGCAACAAAAGTTGCATGATTTGGTTTCACATTCTTCAATTGCATAGCCTCAAAAATCTGAAGAGCCTCTTCCGCAAGACCATGTTGTGCATAGCCACTAATCATCGCATTCCATGTAACAAAGTCACGTTTTGATGCTCTCTCGAACATTAATCTCGAGTCTTGCATGTACCCACATTTTGCATACATGTCAACAAGAGTGCTGCATATGAACACATCTACTTGCATTTCTTGCTTGATAACTTGAGCATGGACTTGCCTACCAAGTTGAATGGTTGCCAGATTGGCACAAGTATCAAGAACTGTTGCATATGTGAAGTTATCAGGCGTCACTCCAGTTTCTAATAGATGAGCAAAGAATTTCTGAGCTTCTTCACTTTGTTCAACCAATGAATATCCAGAGATTATTGCATTCCAAGCTATAATTGTCTTTTCCTCCATTCTGTCGTGGAGCTTCCCTGCTTCTTCCACCTTTTCACACTTGCAGTACATATCAACAAGAGCACTGCCAACAAAGGAGTCCAATCCCATTCCGGATTTCATTATTCTGCCATGAATTTCCATGCCATAGTTCAGTGATTGCCTACCTGCACAGGCTTTCAAAACACTGCCATATGTGAATTCATCTGGTTCAATATTGGAACGCAGCATGGAAACTAAGAAAGATAGAGTTAATTCTTCATCTCCGTTCTGCTCATGAGCTGCAATTATAGCATTCCAAGAAACAGGGTCCCTTCTTTCCATTTCATCAAACACGCATACTGATTGAGTTAAAGCTCCAACTTTTCCATACATATCCAACATGGCATTAGCAACACAAACATTAGACCATAAAGTACTCTTGATTGCTAATGCATGAAGTTGCATACCCTCAAAATATCCTTTGGTCGCTGCACAAGCACTAAATGCAGCAGATAAGCTTATTTCATCATACCGAAGACCGGATTTCATTAGACTACGAAATAATTGTAATGCTTCAGAACCCTGATTGGCTCGAGCATAACCAACAATAATGGCATTATAGGATTGCAGATTATGATTTGGCAACCTATCAAAGAGCTTTCTAGCATTAGACAATTCACCACACTTCGAGTACATATCTAGAGTGGCAGTTCCTACAATGATGTCAGACCAAAAATTCGCCTTAATTGTATGACCGTGCATTTGAGAACCAAAGCTTAGTGAAGCTACATCTGCACATGATCGAAAAACGCTAGCATATATAGACTGACTCACTCCAAGTCCTTCAATTTGCATCTCTTTAAACAAATTCATCCCCAGAAAAAACTCCCTATTCTGAACACAGCCAGCAATCAGCGCACTCCAACAAACCCAATTCTTCTCAGGCATTTCACTGAAAACCTGTATCGACTCCTTCAATCTTTTACATTTCGCATACATATCCAACAACGCACTTCCAGTCACCAAATCACAATCAAACCCCATTCGAAGAACAACCCCATGAACCTGAACCCCCAAAAAATAATCCTCCAAACCCAAACAAGCTTTCATCACAACCGCAAAAGTAGTCGGATCAATAACCACACCCCCTCTCCACATTTCCAAAAAAACCCCAACCGCCTTCCTAAACCAACCATTCTGCAAATACCCCGAAACCAACGAATTCCACGAAACCACATCTCTCTCCGGCATTGCCTCAAACATCACCCGAGCCTTCCCCATATCCCCAACCGAAGCAAACCCAAAAACCATAGCATTCCAAGATACCACATCTCTCTCAGACATATCATCAAATACCTTACACGCATACTTCAAATCACAACATCTCACATAAAACTGAATCAAACAATTCATTACAAACACAGTGGGTCGAAACCCAGTTACAATCATACGCCCGTGAGCTTGTTTTCCAGGATTTATCGCTCTTTGTTTCGAATAATCTTGGAACATATGAGAGAATGTAGGAAGAGTGTATTTGGTTGAAGTGCTGTAATTGCATACATGGGTAACATTGTATAAATAAGAACAACATTGTCTGAATTGAAAGAGAGTTTTTGTAGAGCAGAGATTATTTAATTTGGACATCTACTGTCATGCTTTGCCGCCCTTTTCAAAAATTATATATATATACGATCTGTGTTTAGAAATAGGTTTAGCCAAGATGGTCATTTCACTTCCCATTTCGTATCCGACCCGATCCCGTCGGGTTGGAAATTTGGTGAATTTTTTGATGCAGAGAAAATATAGGGGGGCTTATACAATTATTTAATGTATCTTTTGTATGACTATGCTGCATGCAGCTAAGATTTATTTTCTATGTTATGTTTAGTTTTGTTTTGTAACGCTTTATATGTTAATACACTTTTCCCAAACTGCAGCATTTATTTTGCTTTTAGTAGGAGCATTAAATTTTATTAGTCTTCTAATAGTAGTGTTAATAAAAGTTTAGGCCGGGTTGTTGTTAGTTGGGCCTTTTATAACTTCGGTCCGTTTGTTAGTTTCAAGATAGAAAAGCACTGTTGTAAGTCCTTTTTTCCTATTGTCCATTTGAAACCATTATAATTTAGTTCCGCCTAAAAAACTTGGTAATGGCTTCTTCTCTCTTTGTACCCCAATTCGTGAAGTTCCTTGATAGCGATGATTGCTTATCAAATGAATTAGTAAGTTTATTGTTTTATATTTTTAGCAGTTGTTTATTGTTTTATATTTTTGAAGAATGTAATTGAGTTTATTTGAGATTTAATTGTTGGCACAGGTAGTTCCAATCAAATTCGTTTTGAAGTATGGAGACCGTCTTCGGGGTAATTGGGTTCTTCAAATACGTAATGGGTACAGCTTGTATGTCACATTTGATCGAAGAAATTGTCTACTTGGTGGCATTCTTGATCTGTTCATTGATCATGGATTGACCGGTGGTGAGGTTCTTGTTTTTGAGTATGTGGAGAATATTAATTTCAAGCTTTATACTATTGGTCGTGACGGTGTTGAGATTCAATATCCAAGCATTGTGCATGCATCTCAGAGTTGTAGTCCATTAATAGGTGCGTTTCTAAAAATTTAGGAGTTTTGAGTAATTTATCTATGTCATACTTACTACTTTTTTTGTTAGTGAGGAACTTAAATGGAGGTTGGAAATTTTTGAAGTATGTTTCATTTGGCGATGACATTGTGGATGAAGTGGTTAGTCTTATGTAAAAATTTGCATTTGTGAGTTGATTGTTATGTATTTTTCCTTACATGTGTATCATCTTTTTTAGAAAATTCCTTTGCCTTTTATTGAAATGTTTGGTGCGCGAATGTCGGGATACATTACATATCTTCTCAACAATGAAGTTGAATACCTGGGCTTCTGTGATAATGAGAAGTGGACCCTAAAAGGTTTTAGTAAGATTTGTGCTGCCTTAGGATTATCCCATTTCCGGTCATTTGACTTATTGGTTTTCACTGATGTTGGAAGAACTTTTCGTGTCAGTTTCTATGATGGTCGTAATGTTGAGATAATACTTGATCCTGATGTTCTTGCATCAAGTAAGTTTTCCCATTTGTTTATTTAATTATGTTGTTTTGTAATCCTAGTTTGTAAACTGCTGTGTGTTGTCATGTAGGGCAACTATCATTTTCCCTTCGATATCCATCTAATTTTGTAATTGAAGTGCAGAATTTCCACATGTTACCGTATTGTCATGGAGTTGTATGTTTCCTTTTTTGTGATCTTTAATTTGTAATAATAATTTTATAGTAATAGTAAAAGTATTTTCGATCTTTGAAATATCTTTGTTTTGGCAGGACATTTCTGTCAATTACAGTAATGTGACAATTTTCTGGAAGAAGAAAGAGATGATTAAAGTTTTTAAAGGTGAAAGATGTTGGGAGTTTGAGATCCGAAAGCGCAGTAAAGGGAAGAGAACTACAATTCACGGTGGTTGGGTTGATTTTCGCAATGAATTGCAGCTTAATGTTGGTGACCGCTGTTGCTTCATTTGGATTGATGAATCATATCAGCGTTTCCGTGTTGAAATTGTGAAGGCAATTATCTTGATCGATTGAAGGTTTCTGTCTTTCGTGAAGATTTGTATAATATTATGTTATTTCCTTTAGTTGAATGACTAATTTGTTTGTGTTATCTGTTTAAGCATGATCTATTAAATAGCTTGTTTTTAATGGATGAATTTGTGGATTAATGTGTGGTATGAGTGATGTATTTATCGATGAATTTGTGGATTAATGTGTGGTATAAGTGTTATTTTGTTAGATATTTTAGGTAATGAGGATGACAATTTGAAACTGAAAATAATGTAGTAGAGTACTTATGCCATACAGTCTTGGGGAATGTAATACAAACCAGGAAAATTAGTTCCCCTACGTAATTTAGATTGAAATGTAACAAAATGTCCCGCTTCACTGAAGTAGTTAGTTCTGAATGTCCTGTGTTTCGTCTCGAAGCTGGGAGATGTTGTCGAGATGAAATGATGTTCCGGATGTCTGCAGTAAAAAGAACAACTTAGTAAAGTTTAACTTTGTCATAGTAATTATAAATACCAACTTTAGAAACTACCTCTCCAATAGAATGTTCTGTGAACTTTACTATTGTTTCTTCCTCTACTTTCTCCTGACCAACCTCAAACCTAGGGTAAATATCAGTGGCAAGGTACAGTTCATCCTTGTTATCAATATTTTCTTCCGCAATGAGCAGTTTTATTGTGTAGTCTCCATTCTCTATTTCCTTTAATTGTTGAGGAAATGCTCATTTATACTACAAATGGGTGAATGCTATTATATATGAATACGTAATTTGTTGACATGTGAGAAATGAAGTATACCTTCTCCTCCAGTTGATATACTCTTTTCCCGAAAAGTCTTCGAATAGGTCTATCCATCAGAACAATGCCCATTTCCCCGGTTTTGTCCGATGCGAGGATGCAAATTCCAAACCTAATTAAAAGCAAATTCATATATTGATGATGAATGTAGAGATAAAATAATTGAATTTTCAGCACTTACTTTTTATCAGGTTCTGGCACAATTCTTGCACACTTTTGACAGTATAATTTCTCGCCTACAATTGTTGTTTGCTTATAGCATGAAGTGCAAACGCAGTAATACCATGTTGGTACCTCTTCCACTTTGTTGATTGTTAGTTGGCAAACAACTTGCTCCTGGTCGAAGTAAATCCAAACTTAGATTTTTTTTCAATGTGAATATTATATATTACATGGTTTATATGAAGTGAAATCTTACATTGGCATAATGAGCATTCAAATTTCTAACCTCCTCGACAGTATACATCTTTAATGGTCTTTTTGACTTGGTTGTTTGTTTCTCTTCAGGAATTTATGGAATCCTTAATAAGAAAACCAAGAATTAATGTTGAATAGTATGAAAATCAAACTGTAGATAACTATACCTACATTTTTCTTAGCTGTGTCACACTGTGATGATTGTAGTTGATATAAAAAGTTGTTGGAGAGAAATTACATATATCATATTCCGCTGTTACGAAAAAGATTATTAGAAAACAGATAATGAACATAGTATGTATCCGTGAGAGTTTATGAGTTAGCAACAACCTTTCCATTTACTAATTTTTCCACTTGCCACGATTAGGATTAGTGGATACTCTAATTTGACAGTATCAATCTCATTTTGAAAGTCTTCTGCCATCTTGTCCCAAAAGGTAACGTTTAGCTTAGTCCTACAAAATGTATCATATCAAAAGAATGAAAAAAAATATGTCAAAAGAATTATAAAATATTTTAGATTCATTTTCATACTTTCCATCAGTGATCTTCAACTTAACCTGCATCTGATTCTTTCCCGTACTGGTATGCACTTCCTTTATATGTTCTCTTTTGATGATGACTCCAACAACATCTTCATTTCAGAGCATATAGGTAGATGTAGTTTAAGGAATGATAAAGTACAATACTATTATACTGAATTAATAGTTAATCACATATGTTTTACCATACCTGCAAGATACAGATTTTGGTTTGCAAGTTTAACCACTTCTTGGAAATCATAAAAATCAAAGGCATTTTGTGGGATGTAGTACTCTTGCTCTGAAATTTCTCTAGCCTTCGTTTGATTTGTGAACTGTATCTGTCGGTCCATATTTACCGATCTCCACTTGTCCTCGGGAGTAAAGTCTTTAACTTCGAAAGATGTTATAACATATATCTTGCCCAGTTGTAACATTTTCTTCATTTTGTCCACTAAGAATGGAGGAACAAAAGCTTGTATTCTGCAATTCTGTAAAATCATTTAACAGGTTTTACTGGTAGATTTTAAAAAAAAAGGTCAGAGTACATAAGCAGAAGTATAATCTATACCTTAGCATCAAGCAATAGTACATTATAATACTTGAACCATTCTCCAGATGTGGTTTTGCCCTTCCATTCTCTAATAACTCGTACACGGATTCTCCAATTTGTCCTACCTTTACATACATTTGTCAAGCTTTCGTACTTGGTATTAGACATATTTGTTTCAACTTTTTGTTTTTGCTCTGTGAAATGAATATCCTCTTCAACTTTTCCTCTGTTAAATGAATATCCTTTTCAACTTATAGCTTTCAGTATGCGTTAAAAAAAATTGTAGTTTAAAGAAATTAGAGTCTCATTTAAAACCACACCAACCATTTACTTTAAATTGAATGGTTACGTAGTAGTTTTCTCAGTTGGTTGGATGTATTGAATGTGCATAGGCAAATTAATGGGAAGTTACTTGTAGGGATATCATGCTTCAAATATTAGAAATACGAAATAAATGTTTGTTTCCAAATGACATTTCATGCAGATCGTCCGTGCTACGCTTGAGAACAGTTACATAAAGAACGTAACAACAAAATTATTTAGTCCAAATAGTTTGCAAATATTACAAATGGAGATTGTCTCAGCCTTCATCTGCACCCTAAATGTCCGAAGTTGTTCAAGGTTGCACTTCCCATAATCAAATCTGCCATAAATAATAATTGTAAATTCACAAAATTGTTAATGTAAAAATTTAACTAAGCATCATCAATTTACTACACTTACTTTTTCCATTTTAATTATTTTGTTGTTTGCATTTTGCGTTTTGTTTTCACATCAAATTCAACCGTCTGACTACTTTTTCGTGCTCTAATTTTGGTTGAGGATTTTGCTGTTGGTGGGCTGTTTTTTGAAATTGTGTTCTCCTGTGAAACTTTGAAGCTTGTATAAAATATATAAAGGTAATCTATAAACCTTAGTTCAGTGACAATATTACCGTGGTAATATCTGTTTGTTAGATGTCCATGGATGTCATCACATTTGGCGTATTTGTTGCAGAGACCTCATGTGGTGCAGATATTGCTGATGCTTTATAAAGATGTGAACCTTCTTTCACATTTTCTTTCGATAGAAATATAGTAATGGTATATGTTTTCTTTTGAAACTCGGTTAGAATTGGTGGAAATTTATCACCATCTCCGACCTAGGATATAAAGAATTTAAACACTAGTACTTTAACGTTTGATATAAAGTAAGATTTCAAAAGTTATACCTGCTCATCATCTGCTGCGAGATCATATACAGTTTTTCCACATAATTGGATGACTAATTCATTTTCCAATTTCACAGGGACAGTCCCCGTGCTATCTGAGCATAATGTGTACAGTCGAAATCTATCCACAAATGAAAGGTTATGACTAAACATGCATAATGTTTGTACTTTTACAATTTATAGGAATTAATATTTACCTTCTATCCGGATACGGATGCAATTTCTTGTAATTTGGACATTGGTTCTTTGCATCTTCAAAGTCAATCTCAACATTACAGGGAGCACACCACTTATAGTACCAATTCATTGTTTGCTCAACTTTTTTCACTATTACCGTGCATTGAACTTCTTTCTAAACAATTATTTCCCAAATTTATAAATTAATCTTTTTTTATAATCTACATTAAAAATGTTACAGCAAATAATAATAATACCTCCAAATATTCCTCCTTCAAGGCCATTAGCTCTTTTATATTAAATTTCGGAATTTCCTTGTCATCGTCCTCTTCCAAGTCTAAAACATAGAATGATGGATCTTTCTCTCTTCAAAAAGGAGTAAAGTAGTTTTAATGAGTTGACTTTATTGTAAAATAATGACAATAATGAAATTTCAAATTCTGAATGATTACCTCTGTCGCAAATTTTTTACACTGGGGTGTTTGTTATTCAAGTAGAATCTCGTCGCTGGAAAATTTGTTAAACAAACCTCATCTGTGGGGCAAAATTACAGTGCATTTTTTAAATTTTGTGAAGCTGAATTAAAAAAAAATAATGATAAAAAATTTAAACTTCGACAAATGTTAATATGGCATACCATTCCACTCATTAATCTTTGCACTTGCAATAGTCACTATAACCGGTTTTTCCAAATCTTGTTTAAGTGCATTGAGAAAGGACTCTCCGAAGTCATTGAAGAATGTTACATGAACGGAGCAACTAATATATATGACATGAAGACATGAGTATACATTTTGTGTAATTACTTTATGTAACGTATTGTTTACCAAATGTGAATACCTTCCATCGGTTATAGTGAACTTGACATTGAACTTCTCAACCTCATCCTTCTTGTATGCAAATTTTGTTGGACTATCCTCTAGAACTCCAACCACATCTGAAATGTACATTAAATATATATTAGATGTTATATTACTTTGCATCTTTATGCATAACTCTAATGTATATTAAATATTGAAATAACAACATACCAATGAGAAAGCGGTTATCCTTTTTCATTTTTTCAACATCAGACAACAGAAACAGATCAAAGCTTTGTGGTTCAATTTCAAGTCCATTATCACTGTCTTTCTGCAGAGTTGTTTCTTGATTGAAATAAATATGTTTTTCGTTCCTAATGGCCCGATTAGTTTCATCACCATTGTAAGTCTTAACAGCGAAATTCTTGATAATGTAAATATCCCCTTCTTCTAGAATATTTTCAAATTTCTGACAGATCTGTGGTGCAATGAAAGCATGGATTCTACTATTCTACAACATAACAAAATTTGGTTGTTATATAAATTGGTTTTAAGCATAATTAATTATTAAAATTTGAACATGATGTTCAGAATTCTTACTGTATCGTCGAAGAATATGATATTTAATCCACGAAATTCCCTGGTCTGCAGAGTTATTCCTTTCCAGATAGACTGAGCTCATACGCGAATACACCATTCAGTAGTTGAGTCATTTAATTCATCAAAGCTATCAAATTTGGAGAAAGACATTGCATTAAATACCTACAACAAACAAACACAGATCAGTTGCATTGATGAGGTTAGTATAATAAGATAAGTTATATATGTATCTTTATTACTACGATTTGTTAGATCTGAGACCTTCTCTTTGTCACACGAATTTAGTAGAGAGGGAGTTCAGTTAGGCGGCCGTGTCCGAACCCTAAATGAAGTCCCAAATAAATGTTAAAATGAAATGGTTGTTTTTTTAATTATATTTTAATATATATTAAGTAATTAATTTTTGGATTGATACACTCTGAAAATATATAAAGAATGTAATCAATGTTAGAAATGTTTTAAATATTCATCGAAACTCTTGAAATTATATATTACATTTTCAACGATATATTATTTTGTATATAGTTGGGTGTGTTATTTGTTCAATTCTCATTATCTGTCTATTTATATATTACATTTTCAACTATATATTATTTTGTACATAGTTGGGTTTGTTATTTGTTCAATTACCATTATCTATCTATTTGAACATAGTTTTACATGATACAAATATTTTTGTTATTATTTGGGTACCGAATCATTTTAGGTTACTGTAGTATATGTAAAGGGTCGTCATGTACTATCTGTAAAAAAAGGTAAACTTTAAAGATAGTTTCATACGATACTAATATTTTCTTCCCTTTTAGGGTACCGAATCCTTTTGGGTTGATGATCTTCGGGAAATATATTTAAAGGATGGTGATGTTGTATTTGTAATAAAATGAAATCGATATTTTGCAAATTTACCTGTCCATTTGCTATTTTTTTGTGAAATACAAAATAAAATAAAATAATGTTATAAATTGTAGAATTATTGATTGCATAAATTATCAATTTCCAAGATCAATCTATTTAAATTTAACAGTTTTTATGTTTTCTATCGTTAAATAAATTTAAGCAATATTATAATCATATTTACGTAGCATTTTGTTATATGTAGTATTTATGGGCATTTGCTTATTGTAACCAACATCCTATTAATATTTCCGTAATAAATGGTGAGTTTTAATCTTTGCATTCTGGTAATAAAACATTATGACGTACAACA
>PHNY01098412.1:2500-13922 GCA_003724115.2 Anethum foeniculum
TTTTGTAAAATTATAGCCGATAAGATAAGTCAGAATCAAATTCAATCTCTTAGATATACTACAATTACCTAAATTATAACTGATAACCAAGTCATATAATTCTATTTTTTTAGGTATTTGAAAGAAAATCAGACACAGACTTGCTACCGAGTCTCCCAACACCTATATAAAGGAACTCACCCTTCTTTTCCAGAATTACGTCAGACACAGTTCCAAACATATCAGGTGGAATTACGTGTTGGTTTGATTCTTCGTTCTCCTTTAACTATATGTGTTATTATTTGATTAATTTTTTTTATTTTGGAATGTTTGATTGATTTTGTTATTCGAATGCATCATTTTGTCCGGTAGAATTAACGATGTTATGGATCCGTTAGTTTTAGAGGTTTCTTTTATTATTCGGGCTATTTAATTGTAAAATAGATTATATGTATTTAAATTTAAGTAATAAACCTCTATTATTTCATATCAAATATAGTCAAAAATATGTCGTACTATCATATTTAAAAATAATAATAATAATAATAATATTTAATATTTAATAATTTTTAAAAAATATTACTATAGTGCGGCCGTGAAATACGGCTTATTGTTATGGTTTTATGATATAGTGAATTATATTTGGTTAAACTTTGTAATGTTGAAAGATACATTTGTCTAATATTTAGTTTTCGTGTACTAACTTAGAAAACACATTAAATAAAAAATTTAAAATAATGTTTGTAATTAGAGATCGGCAAAACATAATAGTATTAAGTATAAAAATAATCTATGATACGTAAAAATGATTTCATGTAATAATGTATTTTTTATATGATTTGATAATTACATGTTCATTAAATTTTTTTAGTATTCAAATATAATTCTATTTTCTTAAAGTTGAAAATTGCACTTAATTCTAAAAAAAACTGGATTTACTATTTTTTTCTAATATACAATTGTATAGATTATAAAAATATTTGTACAATGTAAATTTTGTAAATAGAATTTAACCATATTTTATGCAATACATAATTTATATTTCAAAAAAAAACATATTTTGTATAATTATATTTCAAAAAATTTATAAAAAAATAACTTATTTTTATAATGAACATAATAAATTTTACTGAAAATTAATTCTTTTAAATTTTTAATCTATGTAGCACATAAATTATTCTTTTTTTTACACAACGAACAACTTTCATTCAGAATTACATTAATTTTATAAACTGATTTTTTACCACTTTTTTCTTAAATCAATTCAAATTTCATGGGAAACGAATATCATTACAATGAAATTAATTAAGTTTTTTAAAATGAAATATAAGTGTATTTAAAATTTTTAATGATTACGTTTTCATTCTTATAGAGTTCTAGTTTACGTTTACATTCATTTTAATTTTTTTCTTTGACACTATTTAAGTTAATTATCAAAAATGAGTGTACTTATTGGATCTACTCTAAAATCACCTAAAATATATACTATTACCTTATTTGTTAGTTTATGTTAGTAATTTGAAGTTGATTTTTATAATCAAATTTTATCAATTATTAGAATTAAATTTTAGAAATTTATATTATTTAGTTGATTAAAAATTTTATTTAGTCACATTTGGTTATATAAATTATTCATGTCCATCTGTAATCTTTTGAAATAGTCAGTGTTACTCTTTTTCCTTAGTTTAATAATATTTCCCTCGATTTTTTGTTTATACAATTTACTTCTAGAATTTACATTAAATTTGTATTTTACACTAGGTAACGTAATTGTATAATAAATTTTTAAAATTAAATTTCATTTTGAAATAATATGTAACGTCCAAAATTTGGTAACTTAATAATACATACTAAAAATAATTACTAATAACTTAGAATATAGAAAATATAGATCTATACAAAATTCTAGTTGAAAACACTAGCGTACATTAATAAAATAATTAATAACGGGGAGTAGAATGAACTATTATATGTATCATTAATATAAAATTATGAAAATTTATTAATTTTTTGCTGAACTATATGTTAAAGTACAATTAAATATTTGTCCTTTTTTGATATGATCATAAATTTCTAACTCTTATTAATGTAGTAGGGAAATATTAGGCAAGATGTTGGAAAAAGCTAAATGACAAGATCTCTTGTAGGGAAATTTTGAGCAAAATGTTTGAAAATCTGAAACGCAAGACCAATGTTACATGAGAACATTCAGTACACATAAAAAATGCATACATCAAACATTATTTAGAGTGAGTGCTATGGGTCTTTTTTAAGTTATTTGGTATATTATATGCATATTTTTTACTAAAACGTACTTAAAAAAAATTTTACAAATAAAAATACTTGAAAAATATATTTTTTTAACAAAAAAGTACCTTTGATCAACAACTATGTCTTAACTAGATGAATCATTTAAACATAGTTGAATTTTTTTTTAAATGTTGTCAAATATCAAGGTTGTTCTATTCAAATATCTTAGTTCTTAACGCTACAAGAAATATAGTCAATTTCGAACGCAAATAGGGTCGGTTTTATCAAAATATGGTCGTTTGTGTACTAAGAGGATCGTAAGAGCTAGTTGGGTTAAACCTGGTCAGTTTTGCTCAAAATTGGTTGGAATTCACCAAAATAGTCATTGACTTTGTTTGACGGTCAGAGCCACGTGTACTCATACGAGTTAGGGACCCAGGTAGTCCTAGATATCTTATATTTCACTTCCACACATGTGTGTGGGTTTCATGACACGTGTTAGTTCCACGTTACCATAGTCAAAATTAAACTGACTATTAAAATCGATCATGGGTACTGTAAACAAGACCGATTTTTCAGTCGATTTCAAAAAAGGTCACTAATTTAATAAAAGGTTTTTAGTAAATTTAAACGGATCAAATTAACCCGATCGTATAGTTATTACGATCGATTTTGGTTAAGTACGACTGGGTTTATATACGATATAAATGTTCAAAAATGGTTGGTTTACTCTTTAAAGTCAGTTTAAATGATCGATTTTAGGCTGCAATTTTTTTTAAAAAAATATTTGAATTCTGCAACCCTTGTATTTTCTATACCAAACCAAAACAATACAATACCATTCATAAAACTACTGCTAAAAATAGTAAACATAATTTATAATTAACATACCAAACCATTCATAAAGCAGTTATAGTTACAGTACAAACCAAACCGAATTATTCAAAACAACTACACTTAAGTTCAAAGCATGTAATATAGACAAACGGTCGATCATAACTAGTAAATAATCTACAAGGCCATTGCGCTATCGTCATCACCATCACCGTGCTCACACTGAAAGAAGGTGCCTTTCTCATTTCCTTGTTGGTCGTCGTCATGTCCTCCCTCCTCATCTCCATGTTTGGCACCTTCATCATCTCCACGCTCGGCTTTATTATCTCCATGCTCGCCTTCTGCTTGAGTCCTTTGAATCGCCTATTTACAAGAACATACACAATTTAATTAGCACTTGATAGGTTAAAACATTCATAAGTAAAAAATAGACGAAACTAAACTAACATTTATAATTGACAAACGAGTCTAATATTGAAATATTTACTTCCTGATTTGTATTTTCATACTTATTATATATTGATTGGAGTATTTCCCCGACCGCTCGAGTTACCTCACCAACAATAGTAGTAGAGAATGATTGCTAACCATTTTTTGGGTTCCTTTGCAGTTCAAGAGTTGTGTTTGCGATGTTCAGCACCATTGTAAAAGTTGGAGGAGACTGATAGGCGGCCACATTTGCTCGTGCATCATTTAAAATTATTTGCACCATGGAGGCGAACAACAGATCCTGGACAACCGAACCACCTTATGGCTGGCTCAAAGAACCTGCACCACTGCCATGTTGGGGTCAATAATTTGCAGCTAGATTTGGTATGAGGATGGACGCCGGAATTTGGGGATAACCAATAAGTTGGTTTTTCAGTAGTCTTGTACACCCCGGAGCCACAACTTCAAGCCACCACTTATACTGGATGCACGGCTTCTTCCTCGCCAACGGCTTTACTCGCAAACCAGTCCTGATTCCGCTTGACTATATCCGCATATCATGCATATACATATATATTATATACACATATTTAATAAACAATTCAAATCAATATATATATATATATCTCTGTGTGTGTGTGTGTGTGTGTATGTGTGTGTGTGTGTTTGTGTGTGTGTGTGTGTGTGTGTGTGTGTTAGATAATTTGATGATCAGTATATAGTACTTAGGAAAATCAGAGTTTATCATCAAAGTTTGACAGGTTGATATCAGTGTTTGATATCAGCATTTAGTTATCAGTATTTATTCTGTCAGACTTTGAAGAAGCAGTAAATCACATTATGATTTATCAAATTGAAGATCTTGAAGATTGCGAGGATATGTCAGTTACTCAACACATGGAAAGTAGCAATTAATTATTAGATATGATTTGTATCTAGTCATTCTTATGTAATCATATCAGTAGTAATTGATTTGTGTAACTGTGTATTATATAAACACAGATTAGGTTAACACTAGATGTGTTGATTATTTGTATTAGCATTCTGTGTAACCTAGCAGCTCTCAAGAATACTCTTACATTCTTTGAGAGAGTACTTATAATATTGTAACAGTTTTTATTCATCAATATAAAAAACTATTTATCATTTTTATTTGTTAATTATTTGATTGTTATATACTGTATTAAGCCCCCTCTACAGTATATTTGAGACCTAAAAATTGGTATCAGAGCTTATCTATTAAAATACATACAGTTAAGATCCATGAAAAATAATCATGTCTGAAAAGAATCCAAATAATCAATCCTCTGGGAACAATACTAGTAGGTATGAGGCTATTAAGGTTCTCGTGCTAAAGGCAAGTGAATATCCTACTTGGAAAGTGAAGATGGCTATGTTTTTGGAAGCCACCGATCCTGAATACCTTGACAGGATCTATGATGGACCACATGAATCAACAAAGCTCTATGTTGCTGTTGGAGATGCACCACAAAAGGTTGTTCCAAACGAGAAGAAAGATTATAATCCTGAAGACAAATCTTCAATAATGAAAGATGCAAAGGTGAGACATATCTTACATAGCAGTTTTGATAATGTTATGTCCAATAGGGTGATTCGACACAAAACAACAAAGGCGATTTGGGATGCTTTGGAGGTAAAGTGTCAAGGAACAAAGGCTATCAAAAAGAATAGAAGAACAATGTAAAGCCTAATGTAACGTAATATGTAATAGAGGTAATATAACTCAACTAAGGTAGGAAACAGGTATATAATATTAAATCTATGAAGCACGGGAATCCTGAATAGTGAAGACAAAATAAATACAAAGAATCAAAACATGATCCTGAAGATTAAAGTCTGTAACAGAATCACGGAAAGAAGTTCATTAACCTGTTCAAGCCTTTGTGAAGAAATAAAGATCGGAAGACCTTCAGTCACAAGGAAGTATGTTGGTTCAAGTATAGAAGATCATAGGATTTCAGTGGATGAAGCATGGAATGACCTACACGCAATATCAACTCAGAATTGTACATAATCAAGTGAATTCAATTCAGTGTTAGTCGTTTGTGAAGTAGACCAGTGCACTAAGCGTCAACACATCAGAAAAGAGTTTACTTGATCATATTGAAGAAAACAAGTTGATACAAGAAAGGGTAAATAAAAAAGCTGCAGAGAAACAAATTGTATTGAAGAACCTCAGAAAATTCTCCAAGTCAGAAATGTACCTAGTAGGCGCCACCACCTCAAGAAAGTATACTCTAGGCGCCACTAAGATATATTGTGTGAAATTGGCTAAGTCATATAGTCTACAAGTTAGTGGTGCCACCAAAGAGCTTCCACTCTCGGTGCCACCTAACTTAGAGACAATTCTGGCTAAGTACTATCACTAGGAAGATCCTGGCGCCACCAAGATACCTTCACTCTTGGCGCCACCTTCCTTGGTTTCTGTCCAAGCTTGTTTCGCTCTTGGCGCCACCTACATGATAGAGTATTTGGCTAAGTAATCAACCACTCTAGGCGCCACGAAAGTCATCCCCTCTAGGCGCCACCATTTGCCTTGGTTATTTATTGATTACAGAAGCATAATTTAATTAACTATGCTGTAATTTGGACACGTAATTAAATTGTGAAAAGTCTGTACTTAAAGAAGCAATTTGAATTCATTTCAATTGTCATCTTCCTCAGCTGCCAACTGTAAATACGAGAGCTACATTGAAGGCGATTTATTTTCTCAAGCTTGTATTTGTACTGTTATGCTGTCGAATTTATTATAACTAATCATTATTGATTAGAGTGTAGCAAACTCAAGGTTTATATTAATACAACGATATATTTCTCGAACTTGTTTGTGTTTAATTCGATTCTGTAACTAAACGAACAACTCAAAAATAATTTGAATTATTTGTGAGTATTGTATTCAACCCCCCTTCTACAATACTTTTGGGACCTAACAATTGGTATCCGAGCTTGTTGATTGATATACGAATCAAGATTCCGGTTATTTAGACCAAGCAAACAAGTTATTGAAAAATTTCTCGCAATTTTTTTAATTTTCAAAATTTTCAATTCTCGAAATTTTTGAATCTTAAATAATTATATTCCGCCAACAAAGATGAGTACCCAGAAGATTAGCAATATCAAGGTTTCAAACTTTGACATAGAAAACTACAATTTATGGAAAAGAAAATGGTTTTGTACATTAAAGCGTCAAATCCACTGTATGAGAGGATATTAGAAAATGGTCCGTACATACTAATGGATGTAGTTCCTGAATCAACAACAACAGCTGGAGTGCGAATCCCAAGAACTTCTACTCCCAAGGATCCTTCTAGATATACAGAAACTGATAAGGAATTAGTCAGATTGGATACGAGCTTACAACTCATTATAGTGGAAGCCATGGATACAGATATGAGCCATCAAATTATGATTTCTCACAGTACAAAGGAGATGTGGGATACAATTGAACTGCTAATGGAAGGAACTGCAGAAGTGAAGGAAAATAGGTTGGATATTCTGATGTCTCAATACGAAGCTTTTAAGTCACAGCCCGGAGAAAAATTATCTTCAGTTTTTGAAAGATATACTAAGCTATTGAGCGAGTTGACATTACAGGGAAAGACTTATCCCCTTCGTGAGACTAGTAGGAAGTTCTTGTTGACTCTACCGCACTACCTCGAACAAAAGAATATATCCATCAGGGAAAGACTAGATTTTATGACAATGCCCCTGGATGTAATCTATGGCAAATTAAAGACATAAGAGCTAGAGCAAGAACATAGAGGCATAATCTTTGGTCCAGGTTCTGTAGACAACAAGAACACAGCACTTGCAAAAACCTCTACTTTGGTTGCCCTTGAGCCTGAAATTTCTGAAACTAAAGTAGCATCACCTAAAGATGGAAAGGAACTGGTAATAGCTGAAGTTGGAATTGATCCTGAGGAGGAAAGTGAATTTTATACTTACCAAGAGCTTGAAGAGCTAGCTGATGAGTCAATGGCTTCTAGATTCAAGCATGTACGTTTCAGGAAGAATCCCAACTATAAAACCAAGAGCTCAGTGGCTAGATATTCAAAAGGAAGCTATACATCAGGGAACAACTCTAGAGGGGGTTACAAGTCAAACTGGGAAGTAAGAAAAGATGCTACAACTGCAATGAACTCGGGCATTTTGCAACTGATTGCAGGAAGCCTAAGCAAGCAACTGGAAGAAAAGAAGGGTATGAAAAGAAAGAAGCTTATGAAGATCTGAGGAGGCAAAATGAGAAGCTGAAACAGAAACTGAATGCCTTGGTGGCAAAGAAAAAAGGGAAAGCTTACGTAGCTGAAGGAAAAAGCTGGGATGACACTGACTATGATGAAGATGAAGAGTATGGAAATCTCTCACTTATGGTAGACTCTTCAGAGGAATCAGCACAATCATCACAGGTTTCTATTCTAACCACTGTTGACATGTACATTAATGAGTACCACGAAACTGTTCAAGGTATGAGTGTGGAATTGTTTAACATTCATACAAGCATGCAAGCATATGAAATGAAAAATGGTAAGTTAGTTCAAAAGATCATTAAACTAGAATCTAAAAATGAAGAACTAAGCTTGGTTGTAGTTTCTGTAAAAGATCTTAAACTGAAAAGTGAGTACTTAGAAAACAAGGTCAATTGCAATGCTAAAATTGAAACAATTCTTAAAAATCAGGTTGCTGAGTTAGAATTAAAGCTAAAAGCTTTTCAGACATCTGCTAAAACTGCCAAAGAGATCATAGATAGTCAAGAACTTAACACTAATGTGGCTATAGGTTTTGATTATTCTAAGAAACCTGGCAAGAGACATATTGGTTTTTCTGAGACCACTGTGTTTATCAAAGAAACTATACCACATGTCGTCAAAGATGTCGAGTCCCCAGTTATTGTTAAACCTGTTTTAGAGCCCCTAGATGAACAAAGTTTGTTAATCAAGGAAGAGTTGCTTGTTGAGGACTTAAAGAAGAAGGTAGAAGATGATTCCCCTAAAACACCTAAGACTTCAGTTAAAAATGAAAATTCTAAAACTGAACAAGGTAGCAAGGTGGAAAAACAAGGACCTGAATCACTTAAGAAATCAGATAAAACTGAAAACCCTATATCTGAACAAAGTGTTAAGGTTAAAGCAAAGAAAAATAGTTATGGGAAAGTAGGTGTTAATAAAAAGAATTATTTTGCTTCTTCCCCATCTGCATCTAGAAGATTGGGTAATAATTGTAATTCTGCTGGACATCTTACACATGCATGTACTAAAATCAAAGTAGAAACTATTGCATCTTCTAGTATGCCTGCCATGCCTAATATGCCTAGTTTTCATGAGCCCTGTGGCATAATTGGATGTATGCCATGTACTTTTCTTACCATGTCAAAATTTTTTAAATCATATCATGCAACTGCTAACACTTGCACTTACACTAAGACAAACATAAGTAATGAGCATGTAAAGGCGAAAATTGTAGTACCTCCTAATCCAAGGAAGGATATACCTATCTCTAAGTCTAATGACACTTCTGTCAAGACTAACACTGAGAAGGAAACAGTCAACTTGAAAGTTAAGCATGTTAAGGTTAATTCAATTATTGATCCTGTTGCAACCCCTAAATCTTCAGGACCCAAACATGTTTGGGTACCAAAGCCTTCTTAATCAATTTGTGATTGCAGGGTAAGGTAGGAAAGCAAAAGATCTTATGGATTCTTGATAGTGGATGTTGTAGACACATGACAGGAGAAAAGTCCCCGCTCACAAATGTGGTTGAGAAAGCCGGCCTTATAGTTACCTTTGGAGATGACAGCAAAGGAATTACTACGGGATATAGAAATTTGGAAATTGGGAATGTCATCATTGAAAACATCTCTCTTATGGATGGATTAAAGCACAATCTTCTCAGTATCAGTCAATTTTGTGATAGAGGTTATAATGTTGATTTCAGAAAGGAAAGGTGTTTGATCTTAAACAGGATAGATGAGAAGCTTGCTCTACAGAGGGTAAGAAAAGGTAATATGTTCATAGCTGACTTAAGTTCTACCTGTGGTGGAGTGGTGTTGTCTTTCTACATATAAGCTTCATTAGATTTGAATTGGTTATGGCACAAGAAGCTTTCACCCTTGAATTTAAAGACAATGAACTCTTTAGTGAAGAGGGAATTGGTGAGAGGACTACCACAGATGGAATTCTGCCAAGAAGGAATCTGTGAAGCATGTGAAAAAGGGAAGTCAAAGAAAGCGTCACACAGAAGCAAGGAAATGACAAGCATTACAGAACTTCTACAGTTAATCCGTATGGATTTGTTTGGTCCAGTAAATATCTTGTCATAGTCAGGGAAAAGATATGCTTTAGTGATTGTCGATGATTACTCCAAGTACACATGGGTGTTATTCTTACATTCAAAGGATGAAGCACCTCAGATAATCATTGATCACATAAAGAAGATTGAGTTAGAAGCTAATTTGCTTATGCGGAAGATCAGTTTAGAAAATTGAACTGAATTCAAGAATGCAGTTCTAAATGATTTTTGTACAGAAAAAGGGATCTCGAGACAATATTCAGCACCAAGAACTCCACAACAAAATGGAGTAGTTGAAAGGAAGAATCGTACTTTGGTTGAAACTTCAAGGACTATGCTTAGTGAATCAAAACTTCCTATCTAGTTTTGAGCTGAAGCAGTCAACACAGCTTGCTATAGTCAAAATCATACCCTGATTAACAAAGATCATGAAAAGACTCCTTATGAAATAATGGCTAATAATAAACCATCACTGAAATACTTTCATGTGTTTGGAGCTAAATGCTTTGTAATAAGAGATGGAAATGAGCATCTGGGAAAGTTTGATGCTAAAGCTGATGAAGGCATATTTCTTGGCTATTCTCTGGAATCTAAGGCATACAGGGTTTATGTGATTGCAGATCAGAAGGTGATTGGAAAGCCTAAATGTAACGTCTGACGACACCAAACATGGAAGCCTGCAAAAGGAAAAGGATTCTGAATATTTGGAATTTGAAAATCTTTCAGACTATCCTTTGGATGATGAAGAATCTAAAGTTGCTCCTTTAATCAATGTCAACAATAATGATAATGATTCTGGTCCAGGTGGAGATAGTGGGGGTAATACAGATCACACAGACAGTGCCACTGGATCCACTGAACAAAGAATAGAATCTACAAGAAATGGAGGCAGCAACTCAGGGGGAGCAGGAGAAGGATCTACTATTCACACTCAACATCATGTTGAACAAGGGGAAACATCAAGATCACAACTGCCTAGACAAAGGGCTTGGAGCAAAGACCATCCTTTTGAGTTGATCATTGGTGATCCTGACACAGGAGTGAGAACTAGAAGGGCCACTCAAAATGAATGTCACTTTTCAGGGGTTCTTTCAGAAATGGAACCTAAGAAAGTGGATGAGGCACTTGAAGATCCAAATTGGGTTATTTCAATGCAAGAAGAACTCAATTAGTTCAATAGGCAGAAAGTATGGAAGCTGGTACCCAGACCTAAAGACAAATATGTTATTGGACTAAATGGGTATTCAGAAACAAACTGGATGAAGATGACATTGTAACGAGAAACAAGGCCAGACTGGTTGCTAAAGGTTATTCTCAGGAAGAAGGAATAGATTATGATGAAACATATGCACCAGTAGCTAGACTTGAGGCCATAAGGATGTTTCTGGCATTCGCTGCACATTCAGACTTCCAAGTTTATCCATGTCAAGATTGCATTCCTGAATGGAGTGCTAGAAGAAGAAGTGTATGTGGAACAACCTTCAGGTTTTGAAGACCCTAATTTGGTTGACTTTGTATATCTTCTATTCAAAGCACTCTATGGACTCAAGCAAGCACCAAGGACATGGTATGACACTCTATCAGAATTCTTACTTGAAAATGGTTTCACTAGAGGTGTCATAGA
>PHNY01098487.1:0-16766 GCA_003724115.2 Anethum foeniculum
ATATCATAAGTCCTGACTTCAGTAAGTACTGGTTGCTTGAATAAATCCTGATTTGTCCCTGTTTGATAAGATCTAAACACAAATCATATTAGACATGACATATCAAATATATCTAACAAAACATAATAGTGTTGTCTCTAGGGTACAAACACTAACAATATCTTCCTGATTTGAAGAATATCGTTGAGAGAAATTTTCCCGTCATGATTGACCGAGATTGATTCTTTTCTCGTTTCAGAGAGACGATATTACTTAGTAATTATTAATAGGAATTAATGATTATTAGAAATTTGGAGATAATATTAGGCTATGCCAAAATATGGCATTACAACAAGCCCCCAGTTCTTCATTGTTGCCTGCTGCAGTGGAGAATTTATAATTCTTCAAGCTTCCAAATTTCTTGAGTCGCTGAAACAACTAAAAATAATTGATCAAAAAAATATATGGAGCACTACAGTGCCTGTAATCTGTATGTGGATGCAAGTATGGTAGCATGTGAGAACTAATATAGGATATATATTTTTTCCAAGGTTTCAAAAGTACGAGTATAAGTAATATCGTTTTGAAATCCATTGCGGTCTTCATTGTCAAGTTAGGACCTTGGCGTTTTGTATATATCCTGAATTTGCGTCACACTTTTCAAGTATCGCAGACTCTCCATAAGGATAAGGATGTGTCTTCGTAAGTCCTAAGTCCCCGTGTTGGTGGGCTGAGCCTTTAATAAGTTTTATCGTCATCTCCTTGTTAGTGAGTGAAGTTTAATGAATTTTACCGTCGTCTCCCTATAGGTGAGCGAGGTTTAATAAATTTTACCGTCATCTCCCTGTAGGTGAGCTAGGCATTCAATAAGTTTACCCATAAGTAGGGCCTTCAATAATGTAAATTTGCCCCTGGACTCTCTTGAGAGAGGAAGACTTTCCATAATCTGAGTGTCGCTGACTCCTTTAGTTAAGTGTGTAGCATTGTGGGACTCATAGCTTGCTCAGGCAGCCCTACTTGACAATTTCAGTGATCAAGTTTGCAAATATTTTTGACATATACGTATTATCACGACGTTGTATGAAATATATTTTGAACGCAATTCAAAAGCAATAATAAATATGTGAATTTAAAGATGTCGCGATATTTATTTTTTCAAAATAATGTTTTTTGTAAAACATTTTATTCAAAATTATGCGTCTCGCATGAATAAATTTCTTTTTTTTTAGAAAGATGCAGCTCGTACGATCTTCTAAAATATTCACAATTCTTCAAATATAAAATCTCGTACGATATTTTTTCAGAATATATGTGTCTTCCGTAATTTGGATTTCACTAGTAATTTTACAATCGCAATAAAATATTACTTGCACAGATTTTTGAGTGATAAATATTTTTTTGTATAGAAAAATATTTAAAAACATGCATGCGTGACATCATAAATATTTGTGCAGAAATTGTAACGAAAATTTAACAGAATCGGTAAACTTATCTTTAGATGATGTCAAGTACAATCTGCGACCCGGTGATTCCACAGCGTTGCCCTGCTTACAGTTATCCGCCTCTTTCTTCTCTATGTAATCAGCAGTTCGCCACTTTTATTTAATAAATTGAAGTCTTGATTTGATTTGCCATTTGTTCACTCAAAATTATTTTTGTCACTTGCCAAACCAGGAATAGTGATCTTCTTTTGGTTTTTTGTATTTTTTTTAAAGTAGCTGCATGCCGTCAAGCGTCATCTCTGGGCTCCAGTCTTCAACATTGTTCCATTTGATTTCCTTTTTATCTTTTTGGCATTGTTTTCACTTGTTGCTGCGTGTGTTGCTTCTGTTTTCCATCTTTTTTATTCTTGCTGACATCCAAATAGTCTGTGTACTGCCCTTTTCTCCTCGTGAATTCTTTTTTCAATATTCATGACTTGCTGCCTTGTGTTGTACCGTTGTCTGGCCGTGTAAGATAGATGTCGCCCTGTGAATTTTTCTTTTTTCTTTTCTGGAACACCACACAAGTCTGCGTTACATCCACCTTCAAGTCATGGTGAGTATCTTTTGATCGGCTGATTGTAAGTCACTTGGTAATCACAGCCCCGTTTAATATTTAACCCCATCTAATTTTTTTTGTTGTGAATTATTCATCCTCCATCGAATAATTAATATGCCCTCCTTCTAGCACCAAATATTGTTAGAGGAATTTCGTAACAACACGAAATCGGAGGTTGCTGAAATAGTAGAGCGATTTATGTGTTAATGTGACTGTTTTTAGGGGTTTAGGGTTTATGAAAAATAGAGGAGTTGGACTCGGCAGGTGTCTCGATTTGTCTCATCGGATCCCTTTTGCCAGGATGCCTGTATACCATTTATATTGGATCAAGCCCACGCAGTTCTGCGAAATTGTGTTTATCCCCGAGAGACTTTAGGGATAAACTAATTAATGTAGGCAATTAGAGATTTTATCTGATTTAATCTTCGCTTTGTGATATCTTCCTGAAATAAGAATATTGTTGAGAGATATTTTCCGTTATAATCGATTGAGATTGATTCTTTTCTCGTTTCAAAGAGAGGATATTACTTGATAATTATTAATAGAAATTAATAATTAATGATTATTAAAATTTGGAGATAATATTAGGCTATGCCAAAATATGGCATAACAGATGGAAAGTTATTTATGTGATGGATGTTAAGCTGTATGCCAAGATGAGAGATTGGGTGATTGAATAACGATGAATACTTCTATCATTTATGTCAAATTTTATACATTCAAGAATTTTGCATCCAAACAAATTGATGATATAAAATTGTGTTGGGTGAGAGAGCAACTTTATCTTCTAGAAAAATTGTAATATAACTGGAAAGAAGCTGCCTAAAAGAGTGAAAGAGGGCTAGACAATGGTATTGGCCAAGTCTCAAATCTCGAAGTAACAAAATTTATTATTGGCTTTAAACCAGTGTAATGTGAATGTGCAAAATATACCTTTCAGCAATGTATTCCATCAAATCCTTGAATCTAAGATTTCGACAAGCTGGCCTTGGCTTCAATCAACACCATATGCTTACACAATTCCTTAAGGTGATCATAAACCACATTCGACGATTCCTCGAGAGTCAAGATTACAGATTATAATCACTCTCCACATGACGGGTTCTTTGCAGATTTTTTGCAACGACATGCACTCCGCGTTCACAAGAATTTCAATAGCCCTGGCCTGTTAGTTTCCTGTAATAATATAAATATTGGATACGAGAGTTCTGTGTAATGATACTGTATACATAAAATACTGTATACATAAAATGATACTGTATAATGCTTTTCTCTTCTTTTTTTTTCTACTAAAATGATATTGTATGATGTTGCGGAGACTTGAGTTTGTACAATTTAAGAATCCCAAGCAGAAAATTGTAGATTGCCTATCACTATGTACATATGAATGTGATAGCAGAGGTATGTAAGTTAAAAGTTAGAGGGCATCAATCGAATCAAATTTTTACGCCCGACATAAAATAATATTTTTTGGTACTTTTTATATCTTTAGTTAGCTTTTTATTCCTTTAAGAGCATTCCCTATCTTTATTATTTGAGGAAATTTATAACATTTTATCAAAAAACCTTCTTCGATCCGGCACCCCAAAATGGGATTTAGTTTTAGGGACTAAAATTCAATCCCTATTGTAATATCCGAGATTTTTTCGACTATTTTGTGATATATTAAATGAAATATTATGTGTTTTTAAATTTAATTGTGCCTCTATGGTCTTACTTGTCACATGTTATGTGCATGTTAATATCATGTACGGTCTATGATATTTTTTTGAATATTTTACGTCATTTTATTTCGTTTTAAATGTGTCTAGTTTGATTTTAAATTAATTAAAATTCATTTTGACAGCCCGATTCTACCGTTTTGTATTTTGAGTCCTTTTTCTGTCAGTTTGAGCTTTTTATATTAAAATCCGAGCTTTTCTAGTAAATTAGGAAATGTTCTCGTTTTTCAAAAATTATCTGACCAGGCCCCTACGGGTGCCTTGGGGCTTGCTAAAATCATATTTTAATTTTTATAAAATCATCGGTCTATCAAATATTCTATACTTTTGCATTTTCGAATTTTTCGTAATTTTTAGGAAATTTTGGCATATATATTGTATTTATTTAAAAATATTTATTTAAAAATTAAATCCCCATAAATTATAATTGTGGGCTAATTATTTCCAATATAAATAATCAGGCCCTATTCGTAATTAAGGGGTATTATTAGGGAAATATAAATTAATTTTTAATTTAATAAAATTTCATAAAAATTATAAAATTTTCAGAAAAATCATAAGTTTTCCCAGGTGGGGGTGTTCTTCGGCTTCGGAGATTCAATCAAACCAAAGGAGGTGTTATTAATTTTTGTTTCTAAAGCTCAAGTGCTCAAATCGAAGCTAGCAATCTGTACTACCTAATTCTACCATCAGATTTATCAAAAAGGTAATGATTTTATAAATTTGGTAATCAGGGTTCGTCGTTGAATTTGGGGTTTTGCTAATCGTTGATGGTTCGGCGTTTTGATTGTTATGGTTGTGTTTACTATGTTGAATTGAGTATATACCTGTGGTTATTTTGATTGTTGGTGTCCGAAATGGTCCTAGTCGAACTAGGAGGTTTGTCATTTTTTTTTGAATTGATTTTCCAGCTAAATCGTTATCCGTTTGCCGATTGTGATGTTGTGAATAAGCTTGTATGATCTTTATCTTTAATTTCGTATATAAAGATTTGAGTTTGGTTATGGTTTTGTTGAAAACGAATTTCACCGGTAGGCTTTTGGGGAGTGAAGACTGCGTAGATAGTTGTTTTGTAATAAAACTAGAATTATATGTAAAACTTAACTAGACTTTTGGTTATTGGCGTAACTTCTTTTCGAAGTTATTCTAATAACTCTAAGTGGTTTGTAATAACTTTATATTTTGTTGGTGCCTGTTTCATATCAAACCTGTGATCGATCCAGTGGTAAGTTAAAGGGGTCGTAGTTATTTCTATTTTATTATTATCCAGGTTGTGTTATATTATTTGTTGGTTCGTGACTCCCAAATCTAGACCCCAGATTTGGAGGGCGCCACAGGTTGGTATCAGAGCTACAGGTTTGATCACTGAAACAGGTTTAGGATAGATGTATGTTAAGATAGGATATAGGCCACCTAAGATAAGAATTCGTTTAGACTCATATCGAGTTGGTGTTGAGACTATTGGATATGGTCTTGGCATGGTTCAGAGAGCGTCGCAAGTGAGTTTTGTATTGCGGTTGTTGAGTGTTGTTGTATTGATTTTTAGGTTTCTACGGATAGTGCTGAAACCATAATAGGTAAAGATTAAGATAAGATAGGTAGATTACATAAGACAGGGTAAGTATTAAGCAGACTCATGTAGAGTTTGAGTTGAGATTATTAGGTAGGGTCTTGACCATTAAGATAGGGTGAGCGTATTGAAGGGCCAGAACTGCTAGTGGAGAGAGCGACACACTGTGCCTTACCAGGTATATTTAGAATCAACAAGAAAGTGTGACTTTATGTACGGGCATAACATCGAGTTGCGCCGACCTGTTGTATCCACGATACCAGAGACGATTGTTGGAAACATCAGATGTAGAATCATATGTCAACATAAAATCATTAGAAGCTAGTTGTGTAGCGTTTAGTTGAGCTTTTCCCGACCATCAAAGGAAAGATAGACCCCATGAGGTTAGTATGTATTCTGAAGTAAATTATGACTGAACTTCGAAATATCGGTATAATGATGTATTAGCGGTCGTGTAGCAGATGTGTACAATAAGTTGGATTATTCGGATATACAGTTACTACAAGATCTCATTCCTTATATTGCTTTTGTATAAGACTATGGACGACGTGGATAGATGCATATCATAGGCCATCATCAGAGTTAAGAAATAGTATTATACGGGAATCATAGTAATGAAATTCTTGTGGTGAATTCTATAACTTTTCTGTTGATGAAACTGAACGTCTTCTTCATGTTCCTTTGTATACCATTTTAGTTGTACTGAAGCGAGTATGCACTTATACTCTGAGTGATATTTGATGATCATTCATTTGGTTGAACCCCCTCTATTTCCCTATTTTCTTTGTCTTTTTTTTGTCTTGATACCTTATTGTTCATCTGTGAGAATAGTACGCATCGCATATAGCAATGACAACCTTGTGACTAGATTTTTTTAAAAAAAAGTTTTGGAAAAGGTTTTCTTAATAGGAAAATTTAAATGAAGCTTTTTAACTGAAGGATTAAATGCTATAAAAGAAAAAAAAAGGGTTGTCAAATTGCTAGTTAAGTTGTTTGTTTTTTTAGCTGAACTATGCAGCCCAGGCGGGTTAATTGTTTTGAACTACATGATGTTAATTCAGTGGGCCAAGTAGACCCACTATCACAATGATTTTTGAAACCTTTCCTATGATAGACTATAAATCTTGTTCAGCAGTGTATACATCAGAGGCAACCTACAGTAATATTGAAATATTTCTAGTCAGTAAGGCTATCAGGATCTAAGGATTCGCCGATCCGATCAAAGACAGAGTGTCACTAAAGGAAATTGAGAAGATCTCCAGAAACGGAAAAAGGGTCCCAATATTACCAAACGAATCGATAAGTTGCGTGATCAATAGTAATGTTACACGATAAAGGTAGAGTAAGAAGTTCTGATTGCGAATCCAGCGAGAGGGCAATTAGATTTGGATCACTAAATTGTTGAACGGCGCTAGGGGTGTGGTACTAGGCGACAAGAAATTGTAATAGCTAACGTGCTTATGGATGCATTTTCCAGAAGACTTTGCAAGATTGGCACCTACGTATATCAGAATTGTCCGCGAGTTGTAGAGAAGTTTACATTGTTATTGATTCTTTTGGATAAGCATGAACCTGCTTCATAGGTAAATTCTATAATGTAATAAGGGAAGAATACTCATTGGATTCCTTTCAGAAATCATTTTTCTTTCAAAAATTTTCCATTTGATTGAGATAAGCTGCGCATATGATGTGACTTTTGTCTTTGTGATAAAGGTTGGTGGGACGCCACCTAATCATAGGCTGTAAGACATATAGTACTAAAGACTGGCCATCTTAAGTACCAATATGGTTATTCTCAGTCATATACAAATTATTTTTTTTCTTTTTTTTTCATCTCTCTTTTTCTCAAGAATGATTTCTTTAATTATTAACCACTTCAAATGTTTGTTACAATGCTATATTACAAAGTCCTCGAATCAAAATCATGTGCAGAAATTTTGTTTGTTTAAGGAGAAAATTATCCCTTGAATTTCAAAAGAAATGGACTAGTCCCTTATTACAGATAGAATTCCGCGTAGAATGTGGGCATATTTGCAAGTTGATCAATGTTGGATATTCACCAGCAAGGGGTGCTTCAACATGCGCATAATGTATTGGTTACAGAAGTATCTTATCAGAATCGGGTAATTGCTAGACGGGTTTATTCTCGCTGTGGTAATCTTAGTAGAGCACCATTTTGTGCTAACTTGATATCTCTTTAAATTATCAAAGTTTGGCGTGAAATGGATTGGTTGGTGAACCATATTGTGTAGATCGATGATAGTAATAAGAAAGTAAAATTTCATTCCGCAGGTAAGGCATATATATACCTCGACACGGAAGTAGACGGAGTTCTTGACAATGATATAAGCAAGAGATGATTATGTCAAGAAGGTGAAGCATACTTAAATCGTGTGGCGTATATTTATCTGAAAGCTTCGAGGATCGAGAAAATTCTAATTGTGAATGAATTGCCAAATGTGTTCCCCGATGAGGTTGAGTTTCTATTGACTTGAGACCAAGAACCGAGCTAGTGGCAAGGGCTCTGTATTGATTGGTATGAGTAGAGATGAAAGAGTCAGAAATTTAACCGTGAGATTGTTAGAAAGGGGCATGTTAAGGCCAAATATATTTTCGAGAGTTGCGTCGGTAAAAGAAGAATGGAGGCATGAGACCGTATATTGATTATCGAATAGATCGACTATTAAGAATCTGTATTCATCGTTAAGAACTAGTAGATTATGTGATTAATTGAAAGGGGTTTACATGATTATCTAAGGGTGACTTATGTGCGGAGTATCAGCAATTGAAGATCAGGTCAGAAGATATTTCTAAAATGTTTTCCCGAACCAGGTATGGACATTGTGAGTTTATTAACGATGTTTGGATTGACTAATGCATCAACAGCTCTATAGACTCGATGAACAGAGTTTTCAAGAGATATTGCAATAAGTTCGTACTTGTATTCATTGGTAATATTCTGAAATATTTCAAGGATAAGGAGAAAATGCGTGGTCACATCGATTAGATATTTGCACACGACTCTAGTATGATTGAAGAGGTATGTTTTGATTAAAGTCAATTCGCAGTAAGTGTAGTTTCCAGTATTATGCGATATGATAAATGTGGTTGGTATCAATTGAATAATATATTGTTTGTGACTTATTGGTGTCGGCTTGAGTTCGACTGGAAGTCAATAATACAGAGGAGGTGCTGCCCAACTTTTTCTGAAAATAATAAACTTTTCAAAATTAGAAGCGCACTTCTATGTGTTATTAACATTTCGGTTTAATATCCAAATGGTTGTGATTTTTGTTCTTGAAAAAAAGTAATCTATGTCTAAACCGACTTGGTATAATTGGTTTTGATTCTATTCAGTTAGTCATCACTTGATTTGATTGATCAATTAAAGGGAGTTAATTGATTAATCTCATCAACTAGTGCTTAAT
This sequence comes from Anethum foeniculum, assembly GCA_003724115.2. Classification (NCBI taxonomy): domain Eukaryota; kingdom Viridiplantae; phylum Streptophyta; class Magnoliopsida; order Apiales; family Apiaceae; genus Anethum; species Anethum foeniculum. The sequence continues at coordinate 8,739 of PHNY01098487.1, forward strand.
TAAATAGTAATCGACTCCAATTAGATTGAGTCACTTTTAAATAATTTTTCCTAAATCAAAAATTGAGGCAACCATGAATTGGGATGGATCAAGGACGCCTACAGAAGTTAAAAGTTACTGGGATTAGCGAGATATTGCCACAGGTTCGTGTAGAACTTTGTCCAGATAACTAAGTCCCTTGAAATGGACAACAAAGAATGAAAGGTTTGTTTGCAACGACACTTGGAGAAGAGGAGAGAAATGAAGAAGAGAGATTGGTAACTGCGCCATTGTTTACGTTTCCAGATGGTCAAAGGAATTTTATCATCAATAGTAATGTTTTCCATTAAGGACTGGGATATGTATCGATGCAGAATGACAAAGTAACGATGAATGCCTTAAGACAGCAAAAGATTCACGAACGAAAGTCTCTGGTGCAAGATCAAAGTTAACAAGGATAAGTTGAGTATTAAAAGTTTGGAGGCCCTACTTGTCGGGAGGGGTATGAATTTATACGGACCCCGCAGTTTAAAGTAAATTTTCATTCAGAAGAAGCTAAGTGTGAGGCTAGATCAAAGAGTACAATGGTACGACTAACCATTAATTGGGCAATGCTAATGGGGTACCCAATGTTTTAGTGGAAATAAAGGGTTTATTTTGGGAACCTGCCCGTAAAGGCAGTGACAGAGTTCAAAAAGTTAAGAATCGAAAAAGGGTTATTCATGGAAAGGATTACGTATTAACATTTCCACCATCGCTGTTGAATAAGATTCACGGATATCATGAAAATAGTAACAAGTCATGGATGGAAGAGCTTAACTGAAGAAGAAAGTAAGGGTTTAGAGAATGATAAGGAGATTCCAAGATTTTCTCACAAGATATCAGCATATACGTGGTGGAGCTAAAGGAGGAAAGTGAACGAGACGCTCACAACTTAAGATATTCAATTCAACTTGGGAGTACAACGAAGTACTAAGGTGTAAAAGAATTTTTTTTGTGATCAAGTGTGAAAAGATAAGTTGCAGAAGGAAATGAATATATACCAGACGTAATAGAAGGTCAAGGCAAGGAAACAGAAGCCAAGTAAATTATTACAACTGTTAAATAAGCTAGAATGAAAGTGAGAACACCTTACGATGAATTGTGTAATAGGACTTTTAAGGATCAGAATGAATTATATATGGTACAATTTGGGTTATTGTTGTCAAATTGACCAAATCAGTGCACTTTCTCCCCATTAAAGAAGAGTTTTCGCTTAATAAGGTAATTCATGTATAGTTCAAGAAGATCGCAGTACAACATGGGATTCTTATATCAATTGTATCTGAATGAGGTCTTCATTTCAATTCGAATTCTAGAGGAAATTTTAAAAAAAAAAATTGTAGGGATAAAAGTTGAACATAAGCATCGTATACCATCTATAGAAGGACGAGTAAAATGAAAGACCGACTTAAACACGCGAATTATGCTACAAGTATATACATGAAATTTTGAAGATAGTTGGGACGAGCAATTATCGTTGATGGAATTCTTCTACAAAAGCATCCATTGTATGAGCACGGGAATGCCACATCACAGAGTTTCATACAGAAGAAAATGTAAATCATAAGTATGCTAAGAGGAGGCTAGTAAACAAAGGATTTGGGTCTAAAACTGGTCCAGTAAAAAAAAAAGAAAAAAAGAAAGAAAGAAAGAGAGAAGAAACAAAGAGGAGAAGAAAAAGAACAATAAACGTTGAACTTATTCAGGAGAATAATAGGTCTTTTAGAACTGTGAACCCGAATTACTGATTAAGCAAAGTAGGATGGGGATGATGAAATCGAAGAATCAGTAATGCTAAAAGTGTTCTCATGGACACGATTCATTGGACTTAACAAGAAAAGAAAGCTTAAATTGCGTAACATTGGTCCTTTCGAGATACTGAAAAACATGCGGGAAATTGAATATGAGCGGGCCTTACGGTCGCACATGCATCATATCCATACCGTGTTTTATATATTTCTATGCTTAAGAAATATAACCTAGATTTGAATTATGTAATAGAATATAAGCTAATAGAAATTCAGCCAGGTTTAGTATATGTTGAGCAACTGGTAGAAATATTAGACCAGCTGGAAAGACTGTTAAGGAATAAGTTAATGTCATTGGCTAGAGTTTTGTGGAGAAATCCTAGGGTTGAAGAATCAACCTGGGAGTTAGGAAGTGAGATGCTTGAAAAGTATCATCACCTGTTTTCTTAGCGTGATTCTGAGGACAGAATCCTTTAAGGGGGAAGGATGTAATATCCGAGATTTTACCGACTATTTTGTGATATATTAAATGAAATATTATGTGTTTTTAAATTTAATTGTGCCTTTATGGTCTTACCTGTCACGTGTTATGTGCATGTTAATATCTTGTACGGTCTAGGATATTTTTTTGAATATTTTACGTCATTTTATTTCGTTTTAAATGTGTCTAGTTTGATTTTAAATTAATTAAAATTCATTTTGACAGCCTGGTTCTACCGTTTTGTATTTCGAGTCCTTATTCTGTCAGTTTGAGCTTTTTATATTAAAATCTGGGCTTTTCTAGTAATTTAGGAAATGTTCTCGTTTTTCAAAAATTATCTGACCAGACCCCCACGGGTGCCTCGGGGCTTGCTAAAATCTTATTTTAATTTTTATAAAATCATCGCTCTATCAAATATTCTATATTTTCGCATTTTTGAATTTTTCGTAATTTTTGGGAAATTTTATCATATATATTGTATTTATTTAAAAATATTTATTTAAAAATTAAATCCCCATAAATTATAATTGTGGGCTAATTATTTCCAATATAATGTTATAATCAGGCCATATTCGTAATTAAGGGGTATTTTTAGGGAAATATAATTTGATTTTTAATTTAATAAAATTTCATAAAATTTATAAAATTTTCAGAAAAATAATAAGTTTTCCCAGGTGGGGGTGTTCTTCGGCTTCGGAGATTCAATCGAAACAAATGAGGTGTTATTGATTTGTGTTTTCAAAGCTCAAGTGCTCAAATCGAAGCTGACAATCTGTACTACCTAATTCTACTATCAGATTTATCAAAAGGGTAACGATTTTATAAATTTGGTAATTAGGGTTCGTCGTTGAATTTGGGGTTTTGCTAATCGTTGATGGTTCAGCGTTTTGATTGTTATGGTTGTGTTTACTATGTTGAATTGAGTATATACCTGTGGTTATTTTGATTGTTGGTGTCCGAAATGGTCCTAGTCGAACTAGGAGGTTTGTCATTTTTTTTAATTGATTTTCCGGCTAAATCGTTATCCGTTTGCCGATTATGATGTTGTGAATAAGCTTATATGATCTTTATCTTTAATTTCGTATATAAAGATTTGAGTTTGGTTATGGTTTTGTTGAAAATGAATTTCACCGGTTCTTTCGCCGGATTTTAATTGGTTCTCACCGGTTTTTGAATTTTTGTTGTTATCTGATGATTTGGCTACCACCATCGGATTGGTGTGATGTTGTTTGGTCGAGTAGGATCGAAAACAAAGTGAAACAGTACTGTTATGGGGGCGTTAGGGAGTTCTCCGGAAAACGGTGAAGTCGCCGGTTTTTGTGTTGAACCCAGATTCTGGTCGACATTCGACCGGATTCCGGTCATCTTCCCCGGTGTTCTGGTGGACTGCAACTAGGGCTGTAAATGAGCCGAACCGAGCCGAACTCTTAAGTGTTCATGTTTCAGCTCGTTAAAAATATATCGAACTCGAGCTCGAACTTTTATCGAATCAAATTTTTTGTTCGTTTATCGACTCATTAAGAAAAAAGTTATTCGCGACCACAAACAAACAACTCAGTTTACGAGCTCGTCGTAACGATTCCTGAATTTTTGCATAAGTTTCACTTATTTCTTCTTTGGAAAAAGTGAAAAAATACAATCTAAAAATTTTAAAACCCTTATTAACCAAATAAATAAATTTGATTGTCAGCATTCTGAGTTTGAATAAATTACCCAAACTAATTTAATACATGAACACAAGTTACATAAAATAGTTGGATTATATATTTACCTGTCTAGCATGTATTATAACTTAAATCCCGTAAATATAAAAAATTTATAAATTGAATAAAAAATAATAAATGGTTTACTTAATCTTGAACTATATTAACAACCTTATTCACGAACATTGTAATCGAACTTGTTCGTGAACTTTCGAGCCGAACTATATTATGCTCAAGTTCAGCTCGTTTACAAACCGAATCTTGAAATTGTGTTCATGTTCGACTTGTTTATAAATCGAACCGAACTCGAGCCGAACTTTTTTCAAATCGGACACCTAACTGTTTGTGAGCGTATCGACTCTTACAGCCCTAACTGCAACCCAAACCCTAATTTATTTGATCTGCAACAGCTTTTGTTTCAAGTTGAAAAAGTGTTTTGGAAATTTTTTTTAAAAATAAATGTAAAATCATTATTTGTTTTAATAATTTACTTATTACTTATTAATTTAAATTCCTGATTTAAATGAAAAGATAAAAACTGATTTATTTAAATCTTTAACAATTTTAAATTATTTTCTTAATTTGAATTATTCATTTAATTAATTATTTTAAATAGTTAATTAATTAATTTAATTGATTTAATTGATTTTTAGGGACTAAAACTGATTTGTTAATCGAATTATTTTAATAATTCAATAACAAATGAACTGTTTGTCCGATTGAGACGAAAAGAAGTCCGTTAGCTTTAGAAAAATACCCCGAATCTCTTAAAAATATTTATAAGCATAAAAGTTTATTTTTAAAATGGGGTAATTGTTTTACGAACTATTTAACGGACCGGTAATCGTCGGAAAGATGATTTTGACTCGTTTTTATTTTAAACATACCAAAACGAACAGTTTGACGAACTGAGTTAAATATGACATGTTTATGTGCTTATGAACATTATGTGGCTATGTGCATTATGTGGTTATATGGTCAGTAGTGCTAGCCAGTTTATAATATTCTTTACGTGATTTCTTTTATAAAGGGGTATCGAATGGGTAAATGTTAGTTGTTGAGACGTAGTAATACGTCGATTGAATTGTGGTCTGCTTTACTGAAATAGTATGTTGGTTTATAGAATGAGTCCAGGAGTGAGCCAGGCAATCGAGGTTGGACATAAATAGTTTGTTTTGGATTGCTAGCTTACCAGGCAAGTGATACTCCCCTATTCTAAATTCAGAATAGTTAATCATTTACATTCAAAATTTTGCAACTGTTTTATGAATATTTTTGTTAGCTCATTTTAGCTAAATAATCTCTACTTTATTACGACCCTGTTATTCTAGTAACTGTTCTACTAGAATGTTATTCCTTTGCGAGGATAGATAGTGACAGCTATGCTATCCAAATATATTTCATACAGTAATACTTATTTATTGAATTAGCGGATAACTAATTGTTCGAGTTATTCTGCCATCTGTCAGTGAGATCACTCCGGACCCTGTGAGGGGGCGAGTGGTCGATAAGGAGATCGATTGAACGGACTCCTATTCTTGAGATTGGAAGGCGTAAGTGGCTGAAACGCAGGCCCAGCGATTATTATTTTTGGCCAATGTGTGCCAGGGTACCCATAAAGATTTGTGGATTGGTTACGGGTAGAAATACTCGGAGCCTACCTGCATTCCTTCGCGACTGATCATCGGCTGCAACGTAGCGTCTTACTTGGTTTCCAATCTAGTTTATTGTTGTTAATCGCCAATGAAGGTAACCAAAGGTTAAAGATTTACATGCTTTTACAGTCTTCCATATATTGCTATCTTGAGGTTGTTATACTTGTTTATCAGTTCATATAACTTGCTGAGCATTTTTGGCTCACCCTTGTTTATCTTGTTTAATCTTTCAGTTAAACCAGAGCATGACCATAATTCGTCATACAACCAGAAAGGCTGTGTATCGAGGACCCCTAAGGAGGGTTAGATTTCAGCTACTTGAGCAGGTAGGCTTTTGGGGAGTGAAGACTGCGTAGATAGTTGTTTTGTAATAAAACTGGAATTAGATGTAAAACTTAACTAGACTTTTGGTTATTGGCGTAACTTCTTTTCGAAGTTATTCTAATAACACTAAGTGGTTTGTAATAACTTTATATTTTGTTGGTGCCTGTTTCATATCAAACCTGTGGTCGATCCAGTGGTAAGGTAAAGGGGTCGTAGTTATCTATATTTTATTATTATCCAGGTTGTGTTATATTAGTTGTTGGTTCGTGACTCCCAAATCTAGACCCCGAATTTGGAGGGCGTCACACCCATATTTGGGGTTCTACTGTAGATCCTCATTTGTCCTATACCACCCGCCACATCATCGTCTCTCTACTTTCTCTTTCTATTTACTTCTGTCCTAGTCTCAAAAAATTAATAAAAAAAGGAAATAGAGATAAAGATAAGAAATGGGATGGAGGAGATTTTAAAAAAATAACACAATTAGGAGATATATTTAGGGAATTACTAATTTTAGTAAGTATATAGGAATGAGGATGGGTAATGGAATGTGAATGCTCTAAGAAAGTTTTGCCCCTAAATTTTCTATTTTCATTGTACGTATAGATTTATACATTTTTTCTTCCTTATTAAAGAAAATGTACCGCTAATAAATTTAATTTTTCGAGAACCCGCATTCATTAGCATTAGCAGCTTGGCCTCATAGGTGTGAGTGGAGTCCATTACTCATGTAGGCATCATAGCATGGCCCACGAAGAAGGGCCTGTAATCTAGTTTTTCGGCATCTTTTCATTTCAGAAAGACGACACTGGTACTATCTAAAAAAAATTGCTATCCAAGATTGTCTTAGTAGATGCCTTATAAATATTGTAAAATATTATGCATTAGTAAGTTAAGACATTATTTATACACATGAACTTCAACAACAGGCTTTAAATTTGTTCCCTATTAATTTAATAATAATATATTTAAAATGTAATTATGGAGAGAAGGAGAAAGAAGTATGTGAAAAAGAGGAAACAATAATTTTTTATTGTTAAATGTGAGATAAGGCTAGACTATGAAAGCTTTAAAAATAGGGCAAATAAGAGATGTCCTAGTATTTTAAGTCACTCTTAGGGCACTGTTGGAGCTTTATTTTTACTCATTTACCCTAAATTTTGATTTAGGACACCATTTGAGGCATCTCTTGGACTTGCTCTTAGGAACTGAAGTTTCCTAGCTGAAATGATAGAGAAGTTGCTAGTCAGCGAAGTAGTGACTGTACTTGTAACTGATGAATTTCTCTAGTTGAAATGATAGAATTGGTAGGGAGTGAAGCAATGACTGCACATATTACTTTGATGTTTACAGGGTTTGAATGAGAGAGGTAGTGGAAGACCTGACAGCATTAGCTGAAACTTTAAGGTCATACGAAAAGGACGATAAACGAGCTGGAACGTCAACCATCGAGACAGGTTCTAAAGTTAGCTTTGCATACTGAATCTCTATAGCAGGACAAAACGGGGATAATAAAGCACTTATAGTAGAATATAACTAAGGTGGAGAATCTAGCAGAAGTGACAATCGTACCAAAGGTCAGAGCTAAGAAGTACTGAAAATGTATCTTTTTACTCTCGGACCGGGAAATAAATGGTGTAAATCTGCCAGTCCAAGGGTAAAAAGATACGTTTTCAGTACTTCGGGGGCAAAAAGATACGGTTTTAAACTACAGGGGCTGGGCTGATGGGTATATTGGTGCAAACCTTAAGGCTTAAAAGGTCATTAAGCCTAATTACAATTTGGAAAATAAACGGGTTTTCTGTTCTCGATGTTGGATAAACTAAACTCTTGGTTTATTTAAGAATATTCTAGAAAGTAATATTTATTATGTGAGAGTTTAATATAGTAGGTTCATGAACTCAAGAGATGCATCTGATTTAATTCATGTATGTTGGTTGATATTCTCCTACTATAAATGGAGAAGTATGTATNTGAACTCTTCTTCTCTGTGTTCCATATACTAAAAATATATACCAGAACCAAACACACATACACCAGTCCTATACACTTATACCAGATCACATACACATATTTTAACAACATATTGGTATCAG
>PHNY01098536.1:1859-12946 GCA_003724115.2 Anethum foeniculum
ATTTTCTATATCTCCAAACTAAAACATAACATTTTCCAACAAAATCACGGGCAAGTCTATTTAATAAAATATAATAATACTATAATTATTAATCACTAACCAATTACCCTTTTCAGCTAAAACACATTATAACAATTTTCAGTTCTCGGTTGTTTGTTTAATAATATTATTATTAATAATAATAACTAACAAAATTACCTCTATTAAGTAAAATACTAATTACTTTTATCAACTAAAACACGTTACCTTTTATTTTTTTCAACTAAAACATTTTCGTTAGTTGGTTAACACCATCTAAATTTCCATTCTAACACTTTCCAAAAAATCATAATAAAAAAAATCCACTAATTAGAAAAAATAATAAATTAAAAATCACAAAAGAAAAAATATCCTCATACAGCTCCGCTGCTCTCCAACTCCGACTTTTAACTCTTACATACACCCGCAAACTGCTGAGGACTTCCTCTCCCTTAGCAACACCAATAATAATGTAATATAAAGAGAAAAATGGATGTCTTTGAAAAAACAATTAAATTTAAATATGAGTTTTGTAAATTAAAATTTTAATTATAAAAAAAATTAAAGTGTAAGTATTAAAATATTAGTCGTACTTTGAAATTTATTAATGTTTCAATTTTAATAATATAGTATAGATTTGTGATACCACTTTTAAATTTTAAAAAAATATATAGGAATTGTTGATTCACTATATTTATATTATTAATTTCAATAATACATTTTTAATATATTATTTTTTATTATTTATTTTTATAATAAAAAAATATTATATAAATATTAAGATTACAAATGTTATAATCAGCCCGTGCATCGCACGGGTTATATAGGCTAGTAATAGTGATCAGAGTACTTTTTGATGTAACGTCCTACAATATCCCCAACAAGGCTTCAACGTGTTTTTAATGTTAAATATATAGAATAAATGTTAACATGAAAAAACGCAGAATAAATGGTATATCATATATACTCCATTAAATATAGGTAAAATATAAAATGTTAAAATAATAAATACTAAAAACAAACCCTAGTTATGAAGTTCATACTATTAAAAAAACTGTTATAAGCATATCCGTTTTTTGGGTTTTAACGACAAGTTACATTATTTCTCGTTTCAAATCTTTTTGAATCGATATTTATGATAAAAGTGTGGGTTCTTGATCCTCACTGTCTGAAAACGTGTTGAACATTTGAATGATATTTATATTGCGTGTTCTCATTATTCTCTATACTCCGAAAAGAAGTAAATATGTGCCAATTGCAATGACCCACTTATGATTCCTAAACACCAGGCAATTTTATTTTAAGTTTTGTGAATTCTTTTAAGTTTATATGTGGAGTTGTAATTTATGTGTTTTTGGGATTCTTATTAACATTATTTGTATTGATTACTTGCTTGATTATTATGATTATACTTAGTTTTATTCTCAATTATTTGCAGTATAATTATATAATTGAGATTGTTCTCTTAATTATCTGTAGTATAATTTTGTAACTGAAATATGTGCATGTTAAAAGTTCTGGTGTAGGTTTTAATTATTAGAACTATGATTTGTTATGTATTTGTATCATGAATCCTTATGATCCACTCGGGTCATGATGATCCTTTTTTTTATCTTTAAGAGACAACAAATTATCATCAATATTTGTTTAATTGTCTATTTTTTTTTTAAATTTTTATATTTGGTTTTAGTGTGTAATTAATGTTTATACATGTAGTTGTGTCCAATTAGTGACTAAATATTAGTTATGCTGAGATATAGTTGTGTTAGAGAATAGAGTTTGAGATTGTTACTTAGTTGACTGGGTAATCAAGTTTATCTTTTAACAATCTTTTAACAAACCTATCTTGATAAATTTTTTTGAACAAATCAAACCTTATCTTTTTCTAAGATTTATCTTCTAACAGGTTGTTATTTAAAAGACTTATTCAAATGTTTTTAAACTATTTATTTAACAAACAATTTGAAAATAAAGATACCAGTTACAAGGTTGAATAAATACTCAACTACAATATTCAGAAAACGACTAATGTTTCCATCTATTTACTTTGAAAACATTCTTATTCGATCAGCTTGAATATCCAGTCAAATAAGAAGACAGTTGAGTTGTAATTCATTTCTATATTCTACATTCTTTATCGATTGTATTGTTCAACTTGTGCCAGGTTGTGTCAAGGTATTGTTTACCTAGATCATCCAGTTGCAGCCAGTGCGCTGAATTGTAGCAGTAGTGCTAGGTAGCAAGTGTGCTAATGGAAAGGGTTATTTCAGTGGCTGGATATTTGTAACCAAACGATTGTAAATTTATTTAAGTTTATATAATACATTCTCTATGTTAGTTGGCATGGGGACTTGGATGTAGGCCATATACTAGGAGTACTGGCCGAACCAAGTGAAAAATTCTTGGTGTTCTCCATTATTATTATTTACTACCATTTCAGTAATTTATATTATGTAGAGCAATTGAGTTTGTCTCATTAGTGGATAGGTCTGTCACATTGGCACAAAGGACTAACTCATTTTTGTTTCAGTTAGATATTTATATACATTTTTGTTTCAGTCTTTTAGTGACTGTCAATACCCATCATCTTCTACTCGGTGCTAAAAACTACAATGATTGAAAATTTCAAATGAAAGTGTTTCTTCAGCGTGATGCTTATGAATGGGATGCTGTTGAGAATGGTATACCATTCCAATGAAAGTGGGAAAGCCAAACTCTATCAAGGACCACACTCCTGAAGAAATAAGTTTGCTTGATCATAATGCAAGAGTAATGAATTCTCTGTTAAACGGAATGACTCCTATTGAAAGTCATAAAGTATCGGCTTGTACCTTAGTCAAACAGATTTGGGATACTATCAAAGTCAGTCATGAAGGGACATCTAAGGTATGTGAAGTAAAGCTTAGCATGCTAATGAGTGATTATGAAAGTTTGAGGTTGGAACGAGATGAAAGTGTAAAGGAAGCTGAATGAAGATTTTTGACGCTCATAATTCTATATCACTGCTCGAAAGTGTTATCCCACAATCTGAAATCAATCGGAAGATTCTTAGAGCTATGCCTAAGAAATTTGATCCTAAGGTCACCATGCTGCAAGATTTACCCCTGTTGTCGACCATGGAAACTCTTACACTCTTTAGTGAGCTAGAAGAATTCGAGAATCAATTACGCAGTTATGATGCAGAAGATGATGCTCCTCGGAAAAAAGACTCTAGCTCTTAATTCTATAGCAGATGAATCACCCGAAGATTCTGATGAGGAAATTGCTCTTCTGACCAAGAGGTTTCATTAATTTCTTGCTAAGAGGAATGCTTCGAAACTTCTTATGAAATCTCAATTTCCCAGAAAAGATGTCAAATTCAATTCAAGCAAAGAAAGCAAGAATAATTTAAGCAAGGACGCATGCTTCAAATGTGGAAAGAAGGGACATTTTAAGAAGGACTGTTCTAATCTTAAAGCCAAAAAGAAAGCATTGTTGACATGGAGTGATGATGATACTGATGTGGAGATCAACTCAGATGATGAAGTTGCTCAACTTTGCTTGGACTTGAAGACAGTTCAAGTGATAATGATGAGGTACAAACTGTTCAATGTAATAAATATTCAAATATATCTCAGGATGTACTAACATTGCAGGCTCAAAATAGAAAGTTAAAGGCAAAGAATGCTTCTTTAAAAAGAGCTTTAAGTGAGGTACTCAGTGAAATGAATGATTCCATTAAAAATTAAGCTCTTGTTGCTGAAAATAGATCATTAACTGAGAACGTTTCCAAACTCAAGAAAGAAGTTGATTATCTCAAGAATGAAATTGGGATGAAAGATGCATGCCTTGATACGTTAAAGAAAGAGACACTCCCAGCTGAACAAGCTGAAAGTCCACCTGACCCCTTGGTTTCAGAACTAAAACAGAAAGTGGCGTAACTTGAAACGGATCTAGCTAAATGCTTTCATGGAGAAGGAACTTTGAATGCTGTTCTTGCTGAACAAAAATCTTCTCTTGATAGACAAGGTTTGGGATGCGAATCAGTCATGGAAAGTGCTTTTTAAAGTGGTTACAAGAGAACTCCAATGAAGTATAAGATGTCGTATGAGAAATGTCGAGATTGTGGCCTACCTGGTCACCCTACTTCTGAATCTCGCCTATATGGTATCAAGGGCCACTAATCTAACTCATCTACTAGACATAAATCTATGCATACTTCTGCAAATGTTGTTCAGTGTGGATTAAGAAATCTGATAGGCAATTATATAAGATTTATGATACTAACAAACAAGGACCCAAAGTTATGTGGGTACCTAAGAGATAAAGAATTTGGTGTATGTATGTTTGAAAGTTCATGTTCCCCGCAATAAGTGAATTATTAACAACGGCTTCCCGTGACAAGTCATGGTTTCTCTCCCTAGTAGCTAAAGAAGGAGGTTTAGTTACACTTGGAGATTCCAACACTGTTCGTATCATTGGTAAAGGTACGATAGGTAACGACAAATTTGTTATTAATAATGTTCGTTTAGTTAATGGTTTAAAATCTAATTTTATTAGTATAAGTCAACTAACTGATGCTGGTCATAGTGTTAAATTTGATAAGGATGTTTGTTTATTGGTGATAAATCTAATGAGTTTGCTTTAGTTGCAAGAAGGAAGGGAAATATTTTTGTTTTAGAATTTGATGGGCAGTAGGAAGAAATATGTCTTGCTACTATTAAATAACAACAAAATCTTTGGCATAGACGTCTCGGTCATGTACACATGGATTTGCTTCACAAAATCTCATCTCATGATCTTGTCCGAGGTCTACCAAAGCTGAAGTTCAATAAATCTAAACCTTGTTCGGCTTGTTAGCTTGGTAAACAGGTAAAAACTTCCTTTGTTGCTAAAAATAAAGTATCAACTACTGTTCCGTTGCGGCTACTTCATCTGGATTTGTTCTGACCCGAAAATTATGTAAGTATTGGAGGTAATAATTATGCTTTTGTTATAGTAAATGATTACTCTCGTTTTACTTGGGTATTTTTCTTGTGTAATAAAGATGTAGCATTTGTTGAGTTCAAGGATCTTATTACTAATCTTGAAACCAAGTATTCTATTAAGCTCAAGACAATTTGAAGTGATCATGGAGGAGAATTCGAGAAAGATTTCATAACTTTTTGCAAATCCCGAGGAATTACTCATGAATTCTCAACTCCAAGAACTCCACAACAAAATGGGGTAGTTGAACGCAAGAACAGGATTTTACAAGAAACTGCTCGTACCTTACTTCATGAAGTAATCTGCCACACAAGTTTTGGACAAAAGCGGTAAATACTTCTTGTTATGTTTTAAATAGAGTTCTTATTCGTCATATATTGCTTAAGACTCCTTATGAATTGCTTAAACAAAAGACTGCTAATATAAGTTATTTTCGAGTATTTAGTGTGAAATGCGTTACCTTAGATACTCAGATCAACCGAGGAAAATTTGATGTTAAATCTGCGGAAGGAATTTTCTTGGGATATTCTATTGCTAGCAAGGCCTATCGAGTATATAACTCTCTCAAGCAAAAAGTGGAAGAATCTATTAATATCACCTTCAATGAGTCTCCCATTAATATCTCTCAAATTGACGAAGATGTTGTCGAGCCATTTTCTCATTTCCAAATGAGACAACCTCTTTCTCAAAAGAGTCAAGCCTCTCCAGACAAATCAGGCAGTCCAGCTTCTCCTAATCCATCTAGCTCTTCTGGAAATTCTCAAGATTCACCTCAGGGTTTTGATTTCTCTGGCTCTCCTCAGACTCCTGATCTATCTTCAAGTGCTTTGAACTCTTCTCAACAGGGTAATTCTTCTCAAAAGGAATTGAGATAGTCTCATTCAAATGAGACAACCCCTATTCCATTTCAGGAGGATAATTCTAATGTGGAAGAAATGAGTAACATTCATCTTCCTAAGTCTTCCAGAACAGTGAAGAATCATCCTCCAGATAATCTTATTTCTGAGTTAAATCAAGGACTCACTACTCGAAGCAGGATTCAAAATTTTTGTGCCTTAAGTGCCTTTGTTGCTGAATTTGAACCAAAGAAAGCTCAAGAAGTTTTATAAATGAACACTGGTTAGTGGCTATGCAGGAGGAATTAAACCAGTTTGAACAATGCCAAGTTTGGGAACTTGTCCCTCCTCCTCTAAATGTTAAAATCATAGGTACTCGTTAGGTATTAGAAAACAAAAAGGATGAAGATGGCAATATTATTCGAAATAAAGATCGTTTGGTAGCTCATGGATACAACCAACAGGAAGGAATTGATTACGACAACACTTATGCTCATGTTGCTCGTCTAGAGGCTATACTTATTCTAATGGCATTTTCACCTCACAAACAGTTCAAGCTTTATCAAATGGACGTCAAAAGCGCGTTTCTCAATAAATATCTTAAAGAAGAAGTTTACGTGAAGCAGCCTCCAGGTTTTGTTCATGAAAAATATCCACAATATGCTTACAAGCTCAAAAAATCAGTCTACGCATTGAGACAATCTCCACGATGTTGGTATGAACGTCTTAGTCAATTTTTAGTGGACAGTGGTTTTACTCGTGGTACACTCGATCCAACTCTGTTTATCTTTCATAAACTTAATAATTTTCTATTAGTACAAGTTTATGTAGATGATATTATTTTTGGATCAATTGATGAATCTTTGTGTAAGTGGTTTTCTGACTGCATGCATGATGAATTTGATATGAGTTTAATGGGTGAACTACAATATTTTCTAGGATTGCAAATTAACCAGTCTGCTGCAGGTATTTTTGTACATCAAAGTAAGTATATTAATGATCTGCTCAAACAATTTGCACTCGAGAATGTGACTCCCAAGGCTACACCTACGAGTACTTCCGTCAAACTCACTAAAGATGAACAAGGTACACCTGTAGATATCACTAAATTTCGAGGTATGATCAGATCACTTTTATATTTGACTGCCTCTCGTCTTGACATCAAGTACAGTGTATATTTATGTGCTCATTTTCAGTCTCAATCTAAGGAATCTCATCTGAATGCCATTAAACGGATTTTTAAATTTTTAAAGGGAACTAGTGATTTGGGATTATTTTATCCTAGCTTCTCTTCTTTTAAATTAGCTGGATTTTCAGATGCTGACTATGCAGGGTCACAGGTTGATAGAAAAAGTACTAGTGGTGCTTTTGATTTTTAGGTGATTATTTGTTTGCATGGCATAGTAAAAAGAAAACATTTATAGCTCTCTCTACCGCTGAAGGTGAATATATTGCCGCAGCTAGCTGCTGTGCTCAGATACTTTGGATGCAACAAACCTTGCATGATTTTGGTATTTTCTATTCAAATATTTCAATTTATTGTGATAATACTATGCTATTAATATTTCCAAGAATCCTGTCATGCATTCTCGTACTAAACACATTGATGTTGGTCACTATTTTCTACGAGATAATGTTTCCAAAGGTAATATTGAGCTTATTTATTTTTCAACTGAAAATCAACGTGCTGAAATTTTTATTAATCCTTTGGCTAAAGATCGGTTTTGTACTATGTGTAGAGAACTTGGAATGTGAATAGTGACTAAGTGATTAATATTGTTATCTATTTTTTTTGTTTCGTTTTGTGTTTCCTTTCTTTTGTTTTTTCTTTACTTATTTTTTTATTTTATTTTTATTCCTTCTATATGTTGTATTTGGTATATTTTATTTGTTGCGTATTCTGTCCATGTTCCAGGCTTATTCACTGAACTTCTACCTATTGGTTTTCGTGCATATCTTGAATGCAGGTACATCTTTTGTTCTCTCTCCACTTCCTCTTCTCTTGTCTTTTCAACTTCGTCCATATCCTTTTTAAATACATGGATATCTATTTTTCATTTTTCTTTTCATAACCCCCATATTTACTGTCTACCTACTTCTTTTTTTCTTCTCTTTCTTCCTTCTCTACCTTTATTTTTTCAACATGACTCAAACTCGTTCAGGTAAGAAATCCAAACGATCCAATGTCGGGTCCGACCCTATCTCAAAACGACCTCGTAAAATCGCTCACACCTCCAAAATCCCAGACCTTGAAGTTTCAAGCCATGTTTCTTGTTCCCCTTCTCACGAAACTTCCAATCCTATGATTTCTCCGTCGCATGTAAAGGCTGGACCATCAATGAAATCCTTCAAATATATTCTTAAAGAAAATATCTATGATTTAGAGTTGCTAAAGAAGATTGGCGTTGTTTCAATGTTCAAAACCCTCAGATGTGAATCTCTTTTATCTCTGCCCCGTGCTGTTTATCCTAAGCTTGTTTATGAGTTTTTCTCCAATTTGGTTGTTACGAAAGATGATCTAGTCAGTTCGATGGTCAAATGGCATGTCGTGGTGTTTCCCTCAGGTGTGTTTGTTCGTATGGTTGGTGTCTCGGATTCCGGTCCTTGTTCTTTTACAAGTCATCAAGTCTTCACTGTTGTTCCAGGTTTGCAATATGAAGAACAGTTAAAAGTTATTCTTGGTGACAACTTCATGCACATCTCAGTTATGCCCCTTGTTTCTGAATTGACTCCTATGACCTTATTGCTTTTTAAGTTAATCCATTCTAAAGTCATGCCTAGGAAAAGTGGTAGAGATCGTGTTATTTTTCAAGAATATATTTTACTGTCGCTTTTTATCAAACAAATTGCCTTTAATATGTCATTGCTTATTATTTGTAACATGAGTTATTCTCGTTCTCATGATTCCATGCATTTACCTTATCCTTCTTTGTTGACTCATGTGTATAATTATTTTGGTATTTTATCTGATAAGGTTATGTCAGTTCAGTTGTCTGACTCTTTTGATTCAAAAAGGTTGTTGGTGTCTCATTTAGAAATTTCTAAAGAGAATGAGTTATTTTTTAGTCCTTCACATGGTGTATATACTGGTCATCTCTCTTCTCCAGGGTACAATTCTAATCATACTAATCAAGATTTACCCTCGGTTCTTAATTCTTTGTTTAAAAAGGTTGTCAGAATTCAATTACAATTCAGTCTATTCAAAAAAATATGTCTACCCTTGATTCTTTTGCCTTGTTAACTTCACAGTTTAGTATGCTTCGAGCTAATCATGAGCTCTTTGTTAAACATGTTTCTAATTCATTTAATTCAATTAATTCTAAACTGGATATTTTACGAGTGTGTGACAAGAAGTTAGCTCAAACTGTTGATTTTGAGTTTGGCTCACTGCAAGAGGGGATGCAAATTGCTGCTAAGGCTTGAGAAAAGGAATTTGTCAAATTATTTTTCAAGTTGGGCTCTGAAACCCAACTTATCTCTAAGTAGCTGACCTCTATGCAAGACAAAGGCAAGATGCCCTAGCACAACAAGCATGACTGGATTGGAGATTGTACGTTTGAAGAGATTACTTCTCCTCTTCCACTTCTAGCGATTCCTCCACCATCTGTCTCTGGACTGACCACAGAAGAGTATCGACAGAAGATTTTTGAGTGGATTTCTGAGCGATATGGTAAACTCCTTCCAAGGACTTCTTCGAAAAGATGTTTTCTGAATATGGCCAATCTCCAATTATCCATAGCAGGACAAGGGTAAAGGTGCTGCAAAGGGCAAGGGCAAAAGTGTGACTCATGTGAACCACTCTGAAGATTCTGATTAATTTTCTTTTATGAGGGGGAGAAGTGTTTATCGGTTTATTTATTTATGAATTTAAAAATTTGAACTATTTGGGTTGTTTTGATTTTAATTTTTAAGACTGGTTTTTATGATTTGAGATGTTTAAGACTTGGTATGTGTTTGGATGGTTTAAAAAGCACTGGTTTAATGTGCTTAATATAAGTGATTTTTATCAAATTTCTATTTGTCTCTTTTTTGTCTCTTTTATGCATGTGATTGTATATATAACTTTCTGTTTCTAACATCTTGAACAGGTATCAATGTGTTTTCGATAGGGGGGACTTTCTTATCATTTGTCATCATAATAAAAGGGGTTTGTTGTTATTTTACAGATTTCTGATGATGACTTTATTACAAGATGTCTAGGATTGCAGATTAGATATAGTTGCCTTAGAGAATAGAGTTTCAGATTGACTTAGTTGACTGGGTAATCAATTTTATCTTTTAACAATCTTTTAACAAACTCTATCTTGATAAACCTTTTTGAACAAACCAAACCTTATCTTTTTCTAAGGTTTATCATCTAACGGGTTGTTATTTAAATGACTTATTCAAATGTTTTTAAACTATTTGTTTAACAGACATTATCTTTATCAGTTTGAAAATAAAGATACCCGTTACAGGTTTATATTAATACTCAACTACAGTTTTCAGAAAATGACTAATGCTTCAATCTATTTACTTTGAAAACATTCTTATTCGATTATCTTGAATATCCAGTCAAATAAGAAGATAGTTGAGTTGTAATTCATTTCTACATTCTACATTCTTTATCTATTGTATTGTTCAACTCGAACCAGGTTGTGGCAAGGTATTGTTTACATAGATCAGCTAGTTGCAGCCAGTGGGCTGAATTGTATCAGTATTGCTAGGTAGCAAGTGTGCTAGTGAAAATAGTTCTTTCAATGGCTGGATCTTTGTAACCAAAGGATTGTAAGTTTATTTAAGTTGATATAATATATTCTCTCTGCTTATTCGCATGGGGACTTGGACGTAGGTCATAGACGAGGAGTAGGGGCCGAACCAAGTAAAAAATTCTTGGTGTTCTACATTATTATTATTTACTTACTACATTTATAATTTCAATAATTTATATTATACAGAACAACTGAGTCTGTCTCATTAGTGAATAGGTCTGATTGATTGGCAAAAAGGAATGACCCATTTGTGTTTCAGTCAACTTTATCACTTTTCTGCATCATGTCATAAGGACTCCAGTGTAATAACCCCAATTTTTGTAACTATTCAAAACTCTGATAAATAGTAACTTTTACTGATTGAAAAAAACATAATCAGACCACACTATATAGGACTTAGGGCTGTACGCGGTTAGGTTTGGTGCGGTTGGGAGGTAAAAGTCGCACCAAACCTCATCTAGCGGTTTTATCAAATCTCCAACCTCAGTCGCATATGCGGTTGCGGTTAACCGCGATA
>PHNY01098597.1:303-13320 GCA_003724115.2 Anethum foeniculum
CACTCATTAACTAACAGATAGTTAAAATATAATGAATACAAATGTAAACTTGTTATTTCACATTTCACATTAATAAAATGACTCATTAATTTTATAGCCTTGTTGGGCTATTATATAGATAAAGGATTAATTAAAAATTATTAAAAGAAAAAAATTCACCCGACACTATGCAAAGCGGGCAAAAAATAGTATTAGTTATATTTGTTAATTTTATTAAAAAAATGGTTATTTTTGCCATTTTTTCCCCTTTACTCCACGCTCTGTACACCGCGTGATCACACGACTCTTCACTTGTTCTTTTTCCCCTCTAGCGAATGTATTTTCAACAATTAATTTTAATACAACTCGTTTCCAGATCTTATTCGTTTTACAACAAATTTTATTTGAATTTACCGTCAAAGATTCGATTTTGAGGCGACCCAGTTCAATCTTTTATATCAGATCCGTGTAAAAATTGGATATTACAGTTTAATTTTAGTTTTTTCTGTTGGGGTTTTCTTGTTCAGCTCGATTTGGGTTTAATCCTAATTCATGATGTTTTATTGATTTTGAATTGATTTCTCGGTGAACTATTTTGAGATTATGTGGTTTTATATGAGTGTGTTTAGTGGAAGTTGATTGATCAGTTGAACTTGTAATAAAGCGATCTCTGGCTATATATTTATTGGGTTTTGTTAGTTTGGTGATTGTGGTTTAGGGTTTTTGAGAAGTCATGTTTTGGAGGGGAAGTGAAAGGGAAATTAAAGAGCAGAATGGTGTGCCGCCTTGCGGACAGGTTCGGGTGCTTGTTGTCGGTGACTCGGGTATATTTTTGTTCCATTATATTATGCTATTCGCTTGCTTAATGTTGCATTTCATTTTATGCGTTTATTATTGGTTCGGTTTAGTTTAATACATTATTTTGCAATGCTTAATGTTATGTTGGTTAGTGATTTGCGTTAAGATAAATAAAAGAAAGACAAGTAAAACAAACAAAGAATGCGGAGATATAATGTGGTTTAATAACAATGCGCGAGCTGCATTCACAAGGCAGAGTGGAGGAAGTTCTATTTATCTTAGCATGTTAGATTGAAGTATATGGTTAGTTTAAGATTAGAAAAAGTATGTATACTACTGTAATTCGTTGAAAGACAGATGGACTCGGCTCATTAGTTAGACCTAAATAGAAAACCATAGCCGAATGCAATAAAAACTGTTAAAGTCCTTGTAATAAATCACTTGAACTACCTGATTAAGGTATTCCAGCAACTTGCAATGGAAGACGGGTGCTCAGTGTTTTAGTC
The DNA here is from genome assembly GCA_003724115.2 of Anethum foeniculum. Taxonomy (NCBI): domain Eukaryota; kingdom Viridiplantae; phylum Streptophyta; class Magnoliopsida; order Apiales; family Apiaceae; genus Anethum; species Anethum foeniculum. The sequence goes on from PHNY01098597.1 coordinate 1,587, forward strand.
CTTGGCTTTTTGTAGGTGTGGGCAAAACTTCTCTTGTTCATCTAATTCTGAAAGGTTCTTCATGTGCACGTCCTACTCAAACGATTGGCTGTACTGTTGGTGTTAAAGTAAGTCATTATTTCTCTAATTGGCATAAATTTAGACTTGTGTTATCTAACCGTCATCGGATTCTTATCGGTATTGATATCCAGCATACCACATATGGAACTGCTGGTGGATCTTCGAATAGCATTAAAGGTGATGCTGAGAGAGATTTTTTTGTTGAACTTTGGGATGTCTCAGGACACGAGAGATACAAAGACTGCCGATCTTTATTTTATTCACAAATTAATGGTAAGAAATGTATCATATTTGCTTGAGCTGGTTTTGGAAACTTTTGGAGCCTGTTATCTGTTAAACTAAAATATATCTTATCGGAATAACTGCGATACTCATTATTGTATTGATTTTTTGGATGATACTTAATGGCAGGCGTTATTTTTGTTCATGATCTCTCTCAGAGAAGGACAAAAACAAGCCTGCAGAAGTGGGCTGTTGAGGTTGCAGCAAATGGGACGTTTTCAGCTCCACTAGGGTCTGGAGGTCCAGGTGGCCTTCCTGTCCCATACATTGTAATTGGTAACAAAGCAGATATTACTGCTAAAGAAGGTACAAGAGGAAGCAGTGGCAATCTTGTTGATGTTGCTCGGCAGTGGGTGGAGAAACAGGGTTTGCTTTCATCTGGTGATGAACTTCCGGTGACTGAGAGTTTTCCTAGTGGTGGAGGCCTTATAGCGGTAAGATTTGAACTAAAGTTTCTGGAAAAAAAAGAAATTATATAGAAAAACCCTGCTGATGCATCAAGCTGTGTTGATTTTCACTGTTGGTCAGGGTTTTTATTTATTTATTTATTTATAAAACAAGTACTCCGGTGCAAGGTCAAAATGAAATGGCAGTGAATTGTTTTTCATAAATTGATATATAAACTTACATATATATATATATATAGATAGATAGATAGATAGATATGTATGTGTGTATATATGTCTGTGTGTGTACATGCCAGTACTTCTATAAATATATTGTATGATATCCAGATAGCTTTCTCGAACTATTAGATACTGAAATTATCATTGTAATGGAGTTTGAATATTCCTGATGCCGAGTTGCTGCATTTAAATTTATGATCTGAAAGTTTTTACCTAGCTATATAAATCATAAACTGGGTACCAGTTGGTAAGGTGATTGTGTCTTAACAGGGAGGCCTTTTTACTATATACAAATCTCATATCTATCTCTTTTGTTCTTTCAGAGTGCAACAAATTACACAACCATCATTTGCGTTTAATTCTTTTAGAGAGCTTTCAATCACCCTATATCATTCGTGAGAGACCGTAATTAAGACCAATACATGACAGTACCACACTTGGTTCTTTTTGATTTGGTCTCCAGTTATCTTTATTGTGCACTGCTTTTTGTTTACTTTAATGGCCAATGCCCAATTGTACAACACTGGGTAGCAAAAATATTATGCTTTGTTAAGATATGTGCAATTTTGCATCTATATATATTGAAAACAGCATTTCGTCTTGCACAATGAGTTAGGTTTTGCTGATAACCTCATTTGCCTTGTTCATTAAATCTGTTAGTAATTTGTCTAAAGATCCTGAAACATTCAAACGTAATAGGCTGCCAAGGAAGCGAGATATGACAAGGAAGCTGTGATGAAGTTTTTTCGAATGGTGTGTTTTCCTCCTATGTATGTAATGAATTGTTAATGCCTACACATGGCTATAAAATAAAGTCCAGTAACTTTCCTTTCAGTTGATCAGTAGGAGATACTTTGCTGATGAACTTCCAGCAGCAAGCCCATGGTCTACCCCAACAAAGAGCTCGTCGCAGTCTGGAGAAATTTTGAGTGACGAAGATCGGTTATACAAAACTACAAGGTAGGAATTCCGAAACTATTGGAGGTTTTATGTATGCAAATGTTCCAGGTGCTTGATTTATTAAATTTAACATTTGTTGATAATTCATGTGAACTTCTAATTCATCTGAACTTTTGCAGCAATGACCATTTAAAATAATATTGCATTATATATTGCTCGTCATTTGTTATGTATATCATGCACTTATTTATTCCTTCACCCAGATTTTTCAACTCATTATTCTTATTTGGTTAGATACATATGGAAACAGCATGGTTATGCCGTTGTTGTTTTTGATTTTAAAATTTATGACAAGACCTGAGCTGTTTTCTTGTATTTGTGAGTAATTGAGGATCCTAGACTATTTTTGTCTATAGTAGTTGATGATCAGGCGCCGCATAAGAAAGTGGCATATTGATTTGTAAAAGTTCAGCAGGGTTAATACGCAAAACTTTCAGAAGACATTGGGGCGTGAATTAGAGTAATTTACTCACAATAAAGAGACTAGTAATTTAGCTCTTCTTTAAGATTATGATTTGTAAAAGCTGTGTGCGTTACATGGACACTAGTGTGAAGTGTCAAATGATTGCTAACCAGAATATCAATGCAGAATGCTATAAAAAATTACCGACTCTAATTATAGACTCTAATTTGTAAATGCATGTGTGGTGTGCATATCTGTATACGGTGTTACTAATTCTGAGTTCGATATATCTTTGTTTAACATATAACACGCACTTCTTCTGTGAACTAAATCTGTATATGCAACATGGCTTTAGTTGTACTCGTATATTCACCCAGCCATAGAGCTATAGTTGCACATGGTCACCCATGGCTCATACTATATTTTATGTCTGTGCATGAGAGAGTTACACTACAACTACACTTGAATGAAGTCCTTGAATAGTTCAAACTTCAGAGTCATTGGCGGGGTCTTGTGGTCATTTCTTGAAGAAAGCATAATGGCTCAGAGGTCCTGCTATATACTACCCTGCTGAAAAATCGCAGAATTTAGACTTTGTCAAAGTAGTAGGTGAACGGGATTTCGATTTATGACTTCTTTGAATACATTTTCGTGTAATATCTATTTTGTGTTTTATTAGAGTGGTCAAGTGAATATTTGTTTGATGAGCGAGATATGGCTTTGCCTAGGTGATATTCACTTCACAGTTTTCATGAAAGAAGTCTTTGTGGAATAACATAGTAATTGTTATGATTTGTTTTTGTAACTTTTTGGTATTTTTAGTATATATTATGGTTGTGTTTGTTTGGCCATTTGCAAATTTCTTATCAAGTCTTTTTTGCAAATTGCAGTCTCCCTTACAAGTACAATGTATTTCCGCCACTTCCAGCACAGCGAAATCTTACACCTCCACCTACACTCTATCCTCAGCAGCCCATGTCAACACCTGACGTCAAGTACACAAGCATCCCAAGATTTGCAGCGACGAGCGCCAACGAGTATAGCAGTGGTGCCAGATCTAAGCGGACAGATATTAACGTCTGATGGTTGCTTTCTCCCACTTGGAAGAATACGTCAGTAATAGTGAGCCAATTTGAGTTTCATTAAAAATATTTAACATTACATTTGTAAAGTGATTCCTTCATTCTTTCGCTTGCCAGAGAGTTGATTATTATTTTTGCGTCTCTCACCTGTGTAATGAGAAGGATGTTTCGACAAGAATTTGTATAAAAGTTACAAGTTACTCCAGTTAGGTTTTTTTTTTCAAGTTATTACTTCAGTTGGTGTTTTTTTTGCCCAGTCATTGTATATTCCTGAACCAAAACTATATATTGTACATGGTCTGCTTATCATTTTGATTTTTCTAATAGGTGGTATTAATGAAAATTGGCTATCTTGTTTGAAGGCAGGTGCATTATTAAAAAATGTAGTAATCAGTAGGCGGTTAATTTTTAATTTTGTGGAAATTATTTTCAATCCTATATTTTAAAATTTATGTTGTCAAACAAAGAGTGAAATGTGGAATAAGGGTCATTGTCAGAGCATGATACTCCTGATACCTGCATTAGTAGAATTTGCAGAAACTTTCTGTGTTTGTAGCTTGGCTTGTTGGCCCTTTTCGTTTTCCAAAGAGGAGCTTTACATTTCAGAATTCGAGCTCGCGACCTAGAATGATAGCTTCGACCTCATGAAGTAAGCCGATATCAAGTAGATGCTTCAGAATTGTGCTAAACACAAACTTGGAATAGTAAAAAAAGACGCATGAAGTTGTGAAGCTTGTGTAGCTGGAGTCTATTGTACCCGAAGTTGGTACATATGACACATCAAAATTTTTTTGCCTAGAAAAAGAATGGAATTACACATTGACATTTTGACTACCAAGTATGTGTGGATCATTTCAAGGTTTGTGATTTTTGCATAGTAGAGGAAAACCTTTTCTGTAAGAGAAATTAAAATTATTGCATCTCAGCAAATTGCAGAGTGAAATGGTCTTTTAGATGATGCAATGAAACAAAATGCATGCTCTCTGTAGGGGCTCTCAAGTAGTTTATGACAATAACAAATTTCAAGCAAGGACAATCAATTCTCATGTGTGTATAATCATATGATCATAATAACTCATCTCAGACATGATAAAAATCACATACAACAAAAAAAACATGTGAATCAGCCGTGGTTATAGACCTATCAAAACTTGTTATATATCACAAGAAATACATAAAGTTGCCTTATATATCTCATTGATATAGAAATTTATATTGCGAGTCCGAGTGTGATCGATTTAAAGCTCATCATGAGGGCAAGCATCTCCAGTGCACTGCTTCTTTGTCGCTTTCTCCTTAGTCTTGTGCACTGCATTTTCTACAGCCCCCGCTGCCAAATCTGCAGATTTTTCAACAGTTGGTTTACTCAATCCAAACGTCTTCTTTGCAGCCTCTCTCATCCACTGTCTAGCCCCTTCTTCGTCCACTTCTTCATCAACCCTCGGCCTGAAACTGAAATTTCCAGTTTCCATCAGTTTTATACTTCTCTACATGTACCAAGTGGCAAATGGCAATATCGAAAATTCCTGGAACGAGTTATGTAACAAATGACTATAAATCGAGAAGAACATATTGAAATATATTAGTTTAGACGACTTCTAATATATTCTGTTTGAAAATCAAAGTGGAGAACAATACAAACTTTAGAAACCAAAATATGACAAAACCTAAATCAGGATACTGGGAAGGCAGCTGAAAAATTAGTGAGTTGTTATTTTGAATCTTGTCTCATGCTTAAAAATTAGTATTATATATTTTCTTCTAAAGGCCTGGTTGATCTTAATATAATCAGTGATAATTGTATTATAAAATGTTTCAGGCCCTGCTCATTCTGAATCTTCATCGAATTTTACAATATCTGGAAGTAAAAATGAAAATATACCACCTTGCCATCCTCTGATTCCGCAACTGTACATAGATGTATATAGAGAGGATAAACAAAAAATGGGTAGAATTAAAACGAACTTACTCGATATTTGGAGGAAAATACTGTTTCTGCACATCACTGACAACGGATTTAAGCTTCTCCCAAGAACTCAAGGAATGCGTTCTAACTAAAGCATACATGTCTCTTACTCTATCAGAAAGAGATAGTTTGTCGTGCTCAAACGCAACGGTGGAGATTATAATCTGAGGGAAGAGTATCATTAGTGAAAATACGAACAGGGTAACATTTCTCTTTGAACTTTCCATGGTCTGAAAAATGATGAAAATGCAGATATGCAGTGGTATACAATGAAAAAAATACATGATTGATGTATATAGAAGGACACGTGGGGGATATATCATGCACCTAGGCATAGTCGGGGGTGAATGTTTCAAACATGTAGTATGTGTTTTCACAGTCAACAAAATGTGAACTGCTAAGAAGTAGTAAGAAACATGTCTCATGTCCAATTCTACTTTGTATATTTTCTCATGGGGTGCTATAGCCCGTGACTATATGAACTAGTATGGTCGGATTGTGTGACATTTCAAAACTTTTAGAAAATAGTGCTTTTTAGAATTGTTAGGAATTTTTTTTAGCAAACTTATTTGTTTGTCCATGTATAATAAAATTGATAATATATGTCAATGAATATTTACCTTTTAATAGTATCTCTGACAGAGTTGACTAAAATGATACTATAAAATAATAATAGGTTAAAATTTCTTGAATATGTGAAGGAATTGAGTATAATAGTATTAAACTAGTATTTCAATATGGTAAAAGATGACGTGTAGTCAATGTAAAGAGATTGGCTATAATAGAGCGTTTGGAATTGTGCATTTCATTTCAAATGAAATCCAAATCCAAATTTCCAAATAGGTTATTTGATCAAATTTTAGCTAAGGAGTTTCGGCATTGGAGATGCGATAGAAAGATTGTTTTCAAATTTTTATTTGGGGTCTTTCTTTTATGTTCTTTTGGTTTCAACTCTAGATAAGGGTTTCCCTCCTATATTCTTTGGCTTTTTTAGCATAAGAAGAACAAGCCAGACAATCAGCTACTTTGTTTCCGGATCGTTTCTAAAATTTTATTGAAACATGATCCAACTTCATTGAAGCATTATCTATCTCTGTAAAAGAGATTTATAATCTGAAAGTATCGTCCCAAGAGGAGACATAGTAACTCCTCATCAACTTACTGTATTCACCACCATTCCGCATTATGTTTCAACCACATGAACTAACCTGGGGAATTCTGATTCACATTGACTTTTCGGTTCCAAAATTAGGGACGTGTATTCCAGGTCTAGTGATCAACCACATCATACGTCTTTTGATTCATTTTTTCATACTTGTCCCCCAATGTGGTCGCTTCTTTCCGTCCAAATTTTTAATTACTTGGAGTCGCATCTTTCCTTTACTCATCTGGACCACTAACGGATTTAATTCGTCTCACACGTAGTACACGTTGGAATGTGATTAAAAATAAAGAGATTTCCAACACTTGTTTTAGGCAGTGGGGGTTCAATTAAAGGCGGAATGTCTACTGTCTACTGCTTGGAACAAAACAGATTTAGGATAGACACCAGAATCTGAAGTAGCTGCAGCAGCTACGGCATACCTGTAAAGATGGGCGGTAACAAGTTCATTTCGTGTAATTTTGTTCTGCTACTACACCATCTATCTTGTCTTGTATTTCTTGGTTGGCTTTGAGTTCTATTATCTTTGAGTTGTGAAAGAATAATTCTGTACTGATCCTGTGCTTTTCGGGATAGGAAAGTTGAGTTGCATTTAAATCATAATCAGCAAATGTTTCAGGTAGCAGCTCGTACACAAAGCGAGGACGGAGATGTACTATTTTTCTCCATCACTAGGATTGCGTGACAAACTTGCCCAGTAATTTAAGAATGAGAATATAGTACGAGCATCAACAATGCGGCGTGAAAGGCTCACTGCTATAGCTATTCCTCCACAAGTTAGTAGTTTAGTTGAACAAGCATTAAACAAGAATACAATGCATATTTATGCCATATCGAGCTAGAAAGAGGTGACCAGAACCTTCTTCTTCTTTCTTGATAGGATCTTTTTCTACGACTTCGGATAACTTGCATACTATACTGACTTCAAAGAAATGAACTCCATCACCATTGCATTCAACGAGGATCCTGCAGATCTTAGCCTTCCCGCGAAGGGGTAATACTTGGAAAGTGCCTTGGATAAAGTGTTTTTCAGTACAGTTGGTATTGTGGTTTTATCAGCTAATGGATGTGGAGTGGAATAGAAGAATATAAACAGAACATAAAAATCTGGAAATATGCGATCATGGGAGGGAAGATTGTATTTTTTGAGGTCCAGGGGTGTAGGAGAAGCTGGTTTAATGTTAGTTTTTGATCTTGAGATAACATGGAGATGCCTTTTCGAGATTAATGAAAAATCAATTTCCTCATCATTACGGACTGTTTAACGTATCAAATTGGATGCAGATGTAAATCTTGTGAATGTACTATATAGTAGTAAGACCTAACTTGCCAAAACGTACCAAGGACACATCAGTAGAATTAGTTTGTAATTAGCAGAAAAAAGGTAAATTTAGTTCGACTTAGGTGGTTGTTTAATGATTTTTGATTTGTAACTGAAAACATTTAGATAAAAATGATATGTATGATGATAAGATGGATGTTGCAAGTTAAATTTGATTAGTTACCCACTTCCGCAGCTCGCAAATCACATGCACCTATTTTTTTTTATATGTGTGCGCTTACAAATTTACCTTGATAAGAGACAGCAGTGGCGCGTCAACAATGGTGGCTCTAACGGGCCTTCCCCACCCAAAATCAATCTCAACATACAATGCCAGACTACAAATACTGCTAATAAGATAAACATGATTATTATGTTTGAAGTTTTCAGCCAATGGCACGACTGCTTTGCTGTCCAAACTCTTGATACCTTTGAGCCTCTCTTCAATTCTCTCATTTGGCCCGCCATTAGATCTTACATAGTCGCTCTCATTGTATATGTTGGGAAGTCTCAAGTTCATCGCGGGTGAAGTTTTTGTCTGCTACTACATTATCTATTGTGTCTTGTATTTTCTAATTGGTCTTTAGTTCTGATGTCTTTTAGTGAAACACTACTTAGTACTTTCCTAGTGATCTGTAGATGTATTTTGTACCAAATTTAGAACAAACGCGTTCCTTTAATCCAGACTAGATATCAGAAAGTGCTTTCTTGGAGCACAGAATATGTTAATGAATATAACAGAGGTAACGAAATAATGAAGAAATTGAAAGTATCGTGGCATATATACCCGGTACGGGTAGAAACAGTTCCCAGGAACAGTAACCAAAATTACACACAAAAACGCCATGAGCATGAAACGAATTGAGAGAGGGTGTTCAAACACATAACGCTCTTTAAATTTATTGAGTATATAGTAAAAACAACATGGGCAGGTAACAATAAGATCCGTCAAGATTTTAGAAAGTAGCTTTGTAACTCGAGTCTAGTTGTTGGTGAGCAGCATTGTAACTCGAGTCTAGAGCAAAAGCTGGAACTGGTTTGCTACAACTCAATTTTGAAAGAAGCATAAGCAAGGAGCTCACTGTCAGCTCTGAAATATTTCATGTCTTCTTCTACCAAATTTACTGTCGCCTTTATACCATCTCTACTTGGAGTATCAGCCATAAAAAAGCAATTAACAAATGACCCATCAACAACTGTGGCTCTAACAGGCCTTCCCCACCCAAAATCCATCACATCATATAATGGGAAATTACAGAAGCTGCTAATGAGATAAATGTTGTGATTAATTTTTGCATACTTTTCCGCCAAAGGCACGACCCCTTTTATGTCCGAAATCTTCATTCCTTTGAGCTGCATCTTCCCTTTTCTCATTTGTCTCAGCATTGGATTTAACATTGTCTCACTCATAGTGCTTGTTGGAATGGTATTAAATGTAAAGAGATTGCCAACAGTTGTTTCAGGCAGTGGTGGATCAAGCAGTGACCGCATGTTTACTGCCTGGAACAAAACAGATTTAGGATAAACACCAGAATTTGACTTAGCTGCAGCAGCTACAGCACATTTATAAAGGAGTGCAGTCACAAGTTCATTTCGCGTATAATTTTGATCTGCTAGTACCCCATCTATTTTGTCTTGTATTTCCTGATTGGCCTTTAGTTCTGCTATCTTTGAGTTGTGAAACACTACCTCCGTAGTGATCCAGTGCCTTTCGGGATAGGAAGCTTGAGTTGCAGGTACAGTTTCATTACATGATTGGGGTAGCAGCTCATACACAAAATGTGGATGAAGACGTGCTAACTCTTCGTGGTCACTAGGATCACGTGACAAACTTGCCCAGTAACTCAAGAATGATAATAAAGTGCTACCATCAACAATACGGTGTGTAAAGCTCACAGCTATAGCTACTCCTCCACAAGAAAAATGGTTCAGTTGAACAACCATTAAACAAGAATCCATTACATTACGCCATATTGAGCGAGGTGGAAAGAGATGACCAAAGCCTTCTTCTTCTTCCGCGGAAGGAGCCTTTTTCAGAACCTCAGATAATGTGCATGCTATATCGGCTTCAACAAATTGAACACCTTCGTCATTGCAATCAACATAGGATCCCTCAGATGTAAGCCTTCCAGCAAACGGGTAGTACTTGGAAAGTGCCTTGGATAAAGAGTTTTTGAATAGATTCGGCATTGTGGTTTTACTAGACAATTGTTGTGGATTGGAATAGAAGAATATCATTGGAACATAAAAATTTGGCAACATACGATCATGGTAAGGAAGATCGTATTTTTTGAGGTTAAGGGGTGTGGGAGAAGCTGGTTTAACGTAGGTTTCTGATCTAGAGATGACATGCATTTGTCTTCTCGGGATTAATGATGCTGGAAGCATTAGTTCGCTAATCGTCATTTTCAGCTGTGCAACTTGACAAATGCAGAAATGAGTTTATACAGGAACTACCTAGTCCCATGGCTAACGATATATGCAATTACTTTGACTTTGGTTGCTGTAATATGATATTTTATATTAATATTTTTGGCACACTAGCGTTGAAAGCCAAAGTGATTCTAAAAGTAACCCATATTTTTATATTAATCTTTTTGTCTAAGCACATTTTGCAGCATTGAAGGTGTTTTACTTCTCAATTAAGTTCATAACCACATGATTAAAAATCAGATCACATAATAGAAGTATAACATGCTTCACCCATTTTACATGTATTTCCTGTTCCGTCTTTTTTGCCGTGCTGTGGCACAAGTCCGGTAATTAATAATTTAACTGAAAAGGGTCATTTACATTTTAGGGGGCGTTTAGATCGCTGATAGGAATGAAAATCGGGAATGGGAATGCCGGGAAAGGTAATGGGGGTTAATGAGAACTGGAATGAGTTTACCGAGACTGTTTGAATAGTGTTCGAATGAGAATGGAAATGGGTTACCAATATAAGCTGTTTGGTTCACTCTGGAATGAGAATCGGAATGAAAATATTTTTTTTATGAAATTTTTCGTTTTTTTGACAAAATTTAAAATAAATAATGCAAACTTTAAAAACTTTTAACTCACTATTTATTCAATTTTTAAAAAATGAATTACTAAAGTTTAAAATTTAGAAAGTGTAATCAGGATAACGAGGCCGTTTGGATTACTGAACTAACGAAAATAAAAAATATAAACATTCTACTTTAAAAAATAATGAGCAATAATCAATTAAAAGATTAAATTAGTAGTAGATTGAAATATATGAGATTTGTAGAGTCAATTATGTGTATGATGTGTTGAAGTAATGGAGATGGCGGAGACGAGAAGAATAAGAACAGAGAGAGAGAGAGCGTGTTAGACAGAGAGAGGATAGAGAGAGGAGGGAGAGAGAGGGGAGAGAGAGATCAATAGGTGAGATATCGAGGAGAAAGAAAAGATAGTCATGAAAAAATAGGTCGAGAATGATTTCAAACCCCGGACGGTATCCAAGGACACAGGTAATCAGCTAAAAGTTTACGAATTTTCGTTCCTGGTGGCTCAAAATCTAATTCAAACACCCGTGTCCAGTAACACGGTTTTCATTTTCATTAACGGGGTACATTGACCTTCATCTAAACACCCCTTAGTTAGGGCTGTGCAAAAAAAAGTCAAACCGACCGAACCGGACCGGATCAAACCGACCAAACCGCTTTTTGCGATTTTTTCGGTGGTTTGATTTGGTTTAGGTTTGATATAAATAAAAACCGTTAGTTAGCGGTTCGATCCGGTTTTCATTTCCAAACCGACTGTTAAGGTCGAACCGGACCGTTTCAAAATTTATTAATATATTTATAATAATTATATACCATTTTTATGAAAAAATATATATTTTAACATTACATAAGTTTATCTTATAC
>PHNY01098635.1:1819-15313 GCA_003724115.2 Anethum foeniculum
GTTCAATGGATAATTTATAGAGCTTTATCCGTTGAGGCTACAAACACTAATTTCTACTTAAAGTGTTTTGGTATAGTTATCATCAAACTAATGTACATATTCCTAACATCTAACATAAACCAGCTCAACAAATAAAGTACAAGACTTTAATCAACTAAGACTAATGCTCCCAACACTACACCATAAATCGCCTATTACAACATTTAAAGGTGGTGTTGCCATTCAATTATGTGGGCTTTGCCATACAAACTTAAGCTACTACAACATTGTCATATTAGTGTTGGCTTAGATATCAAAAGTTTGTTGCTGTAGGATCAAAATGTGGCTGGGTTGTTGTAGGCATCTATTTATGTTGCCATATTTTAATATTAAAATTATAATAGAGCTGATGTGGCAGTAATAAATTTATATTAAATAATAATATTTCTGACGAGACAGTGCTGGGAACCACATGTGGGTGCCACTACTGCTGACGTGGCAGGGGTGGGCCCAACATGTGGGGCCCCAACTACTGATGTGGCAGGTGGACCCCACATGTGGGCCCCACTTTTGCTTACGTGGCAGTGGTGGGTCCCACATGTGGGCCCCACTATGTGGCAGGTTCGCCCGCCTGTGGGTTCCCAACTGCTGACATGGCGGGTGGGCCCTTAGTGACGTAGCAGCATTTTATTGGCTGCTGAACTGATGACATGGCGGGTGGGCCCTTAGTGACGTGGCAGCATTTTATTGGCTACTGAGCTTCTTTGTAGCTGAAAAAATCTTAAGAAAATATTTGAAGGCCAGGGGAAATGAACCCTGACCTCCCATGTAATAAAACATGGTGCCAACCACTACACCAAACTTGCATTATGTTATTGTTTGCATAACTTGAATATACCCTTATTTTTTTCTTTCAAAATTTTGATTAAATAAGAGAAAGGGTTTTACACTTTAATTTTTTTTAAAATTCTTTTTCAACAATCCTACTAAACTCTACTGATTTAGGGACGTGAATTTTTTTCAAAAAAAAAAAAAAATTTTCTTTTGTGAAATTTTATAGTACTTAAAGCGATTGAGGTACTTATGTCCCTAAACTCTAGTATTGTCCATAATGAAGTATCTATTTTTTCAAATTTCGTTTTCGACGATCCATCCGTACGGATGTTAAAAACTATCGATTTAAGTGTTATGTAATTTTTTTCCGAAATTTTAAGAAATGAATTTGTGGGATTTTATAAATGTCAAAGCGGTCAAATCCTAAATGCCAAACCCTAAACCCTAAACCCTAGACATATACCCTAAACCGTATCAAAATTATAAAAATCTCTTTAGACGATCCATCCGTACAGTTGTTAAAAACTAACAATTTTAGTGATGTGAAATTTTTTTTAGAAAATTTCAAAACTAATTTTTTGAATTTTATAATAGTCAAAACGGTCAAAACTACTTGTACCCCTAAACTATACTATGTTCGCGAATGAAGATTATAATATTTTAATTTTTTTCGACAATTTAATTGTACAGATGGTATTATTTAATGATTTCATTGATGTTATATTTGTTTAGAAAAATTTCAAGACTTATTTGGTGAAAACTTGTTTAAAAAACAGTTAAGACTATACACAAAATTTAAAGTAAATATTGTTTTTAATGTATTTAAATATAGTATTAAAATTTTCGTTTGAATAAAAAAATTGAGTATATTACTAAGAATATATAAAAAGAAGAGAAATATAAAATATTTTTTTTCAAAGTGAAAAAAGTTGTTTATAATTTTAAATATATAATACAATTTATTTGCCAAACATAAAAAAGTGGTGAAAAATTGGTGAGCGGCAAAAACAATCAATGAAAATTGTTGAGCGGCAAAAACACCGCCCAACCAATTTCACACAAATCTATATGCTTCACTTTGAATTTCACTGCGCTGTACCAATTTCACACACCGACTGCTCTCTCCTCTATTGGTCTCCTCTCTCTACGAAAATCCAGTGCTCATCTGTTTCTTATGCATACTCTCAGTACACACACCCATTGCTCCTCTGTTTGAATACTTCTTCAAACAAGAGCTTTTCAATTTTAATACTTTTATTTTAGGGCTTTTTTACTATTTTGCAATTGATTTAGGCATTCTTTCTATGTCAGTTCTAATTTCAAAATTAAAGCTCGAATCAGATTCAATTTTAGGGGCTTCAGTCAAGTTCAGTTTGGGGATTCAAATTAAGTTTCAATCGGGTTTAATTTTGTGTTTCGAGTTTACGGTAATTTTTATCTCTTGTGTTATATATATATTACATGTTCTATTTAATATGTGGGCTGATTTTCTGCTATATGTATTTTATGTTAATTTTGTGTGTTTAATTAATTTTGTTTTACATGTTTTTTGTGTTAATTTTGTGGGTTTAATTAGTTTTTATTTAATGACGAGCTGAACACACTTAAGTATAGTCATTGATTAGTTTTGTGGGTTCGATGAGTAAAGCTGGGTAAACAACCATAATTCTCCATAGGTGAAAGCAATTACTGCTAGAGCTAGTACTAGTGTCCATATGACAAATGCTTAAAATATTTAGTATGTGGATTTGAGGCATGGCCTTCTTTCTCTTCAGGCATCAATCTCTCTTTTTAGTCGCATTATTTATGTGTATGATTATATATATATTGTTCCATTTTATATACGTTTTGATTTGGAATGACTATTATATATGATTTAGGACTTCGATTTGTTTCGCAGGGGCCTTCAGTTTCATGTATTGGTTCATTATTTTCTGCTTTCTTTTTTAATTTTTTTCAATTTAAGTACTTTTATGTTTACAGGTAATTGTGTTAAATTGATAACTTTAGTATATGCAGTATGGGACTGAAGTTTATACTAGCATATTTGCATCAGAGAGCTGCCTGTTCTGTGGTCGGTCTATCACTATCAGAAATTTTTTATTTTAAACGAGACTCATATATGTGGAAGTAAGTAGTTATCATAGTTTGGAGTTGGTATATTAAACTGATTTTAGATCTTAAACAGATGTTTGATTTTCACTTCATTACCTTAATTGAAACATTTCATAAATCTAATAATAAGGCGACAAGTTTTCTGAGATTATGGGAAAACCCTACTACATGGCTCCAGAGGTTTCTGAGATAGATAAATGGAGTGCCCGTGTGATACTTTGTATTCTCTTGAGTGAAGTTCCTCGGTTTTGGCAGGTATAGTTGTTCATTTCTAGTTGATTATTTAATCTATGGTGGGATGCATGTATTGCAGCTTCTCTTAAAGTTAAATGTTTTTGCACTCCATTGTCTCATAAATGCTGTGTTTCTCAGGCAATATTGCATGGAGTAATTGATTTCAAGAGGGAACCCTGGCCTCAATTATCTGAAAATGCCAAGTGCCTTGTTCGTCAGATGTAAGACCCTGATCCCAAAAGGTGTTTGACTGCCAAACAGGTGCTTGGTAAGCTTTTTTTAAGTGGGCTGCATATGAGTGTGTGGTTGTAACAAACAAACTTATATGTGCATAGGGTGAAAAAAATGCTTTATGGGTATCTGATGCATTGTTGCATAGGTTGGTAAGCTTTTTTTAAGTGGGCTACATATGAGTGTGTGGTTGTAACAAACAAACTTCTATGTGCATAGGGTGAATAAAATGCTTTATGGGTATCTGATGCATTGTTGCATAGGTCATATAGATATGCTTTAGGAGCTTAATCATTTCTGGTTTATTATTTGCATCACACATGTTCTGTATGGTTGTGTCGCTGTTGGTTTGGCTATGGGCAAGGTAGGCATTCAAGCCAGTTTGCAAGTTTTTAAAGGTTTTGGTATGTAACAGTATATAGGTTACGTGCTCAAGGTTTTGCTTTTGATTACAATTTTCCCATTCCATTCATCTATTCAAGCCAGTTTGCAAGTTTTTAAAGGTTTTGGTATCTATACATTTTTACTATTGTGTAGCTATGTTTTACAGGCAGTTTCGGAGTACTATTCCAAAATCACGGTGGCTATTTCCATTTCTCCTGTTTTAGTCTTTTCCACACTATCAGAGTGTATGGGTGCATAAGCAATCAAGAATTTTTTTTTCTCTATCTCGTTATCTCTTTTTTCTTTGAAGGAAAAGTAGAAGTGCTTACTCTAGATGTTATTAAGAGGAAAATATTTGTACATAAACACAGGTACTGATATATGCTAGCTAAAATCCTAAAACTACAATACTCATTTGGTCACAATACGGAACATGACATAAACACAACTTAAGTGAACACTGACTTGATTATTAAAATTGTAAGTAACAACCCTGATATTACTTGTTGTTTGCAAGATTATGGTCCAAATCTGGTCTAGCTATAGCACTGTGCATCTAAATGTTATTATCACACAGAATTGTAAGCATTCAGTGTTAGTCAAATCACATGTAATTGATCACCAATTGTATATTCATAAATTAAATTCATTTGTTGATGTGTCTTGATTTTGTAGGATAATATTAAGAAGAATCTCAGAAGATCTCAGAAGCAAGATAAGGGAAAGTCTGGTTGAAGTAGTGGAGGCAAATGTGAACAATAAATGCAAGAAATTAGGTGACTGGTGGCACCAGTTCTTAGTACCTGGGATGTCTTTATTATGACTCACTTTTTGCTTCTAGTTATGTACGTGAAACATTTCACTTTATCTTGTAAATATTGCGCACAAGTTGATATAGATGACTGAATGTAGTTTATATCATGATTGGTATTTTTGATAATTATATGGTGTGATTTTACGTCTGGTAAAAATGATAAGACCAGCTTTATGTTGGTTTTTTTTATTTTATGTTGAATTGTTAATTTTGGAATGCATAAATGCAAAAAATGCCTTTTAATTTGTAAAATAAGTGTTGCAGTTGATATTCTAAAGTGGTCCCACATCTTGGACCCTGCATGTGGGCCCCACATGTGGGTCCCACCATTGCTGACATGGCAACTAGGGGTACATGATGTGGCATGTAGGCCCCACTCTCATTTTATAAAAAGTTAAATACAGAGGCAACATAGATTTAAGTTGCTAAAGGGTAATAATTTTGTTGCTATAGAATGTCTATTTCAAAACAAAAGGTCATGTTGGCACAGAGGAGGATAGTGTTGCCATAGATCCCAAAGGCAACATCGAAAAAACCAACACCAGAAAAGCGTTGTCGTAGTAATTTTTGGGCCTACAGCAACATTTTTTGGACATACAGCAACTTTTTTCAAGGCTTGCTATAGGCCATTTATGGTGTAGTGGAACTAAGACTAAAGAAACATCATAATAACATTGATATAAACGTGGGGTCCAAACGAGCTTTCTAAGTAAACATCGGGCAAGTGTTGAGTTTCTGGCGAACATTCCTTTTCATGATTCAAATTAATAACTCAGCTGAAATAGCTTGGCCTTGAGAGTGTAACCGATCATTTCTCTCCTTCCAAATGGCAAAGCAGGCTGCAACAAGGTATAAATAGGATACCTGTCTTTTGAGGTTTTCACTGTTACCTCTTATAACATTTCCAGCTCTAAACCCATTCCAGTCATATGTAATATCACAAGGACAACTCTTCAGAATAATACAAGTAAAGGTATAGCCTAAAAAGATATGAGCATGAGTCTCATCTTGGAGATTGCACAAGAGACAAACACTCGGAACATTGGAACCAAACGTACGTAATCTATCACGAGTAGGGAGCCGCTGCTTCATCACTAACCAAAGAAGCATAGAGAATTTTAGAACTGAAAACCTATGCCAAATTACATGCATCCAAGGCACTACACTAGCAGATGGTCTAATTGATTGTCAAATGCTAGAAAAAGAAATTCTTGGAGGAGAAATATTTTTCCGGGAGATGCTGTCAACGGCATAAACAATAATTGTAGCACAACGACGCGGAATCTTTAAAGCATCAGCATAAAGTGAAGAACCAAGCTGCCATCGTTGCTCGGTGAAATAGTTTGAAATTATGGTTGTATGGCGAGATTCCATGACAGAGACTGTGCTGTTACCTTATTGAGAGACCATAAGATTTCTTTCTCCATAAGACCATAAGATTTTTTTTACATTGTTTACAAATGTGATTATTTAATCTAACTTATTCATAGACCATGATATTTTATAAATTTTAGAAAAATCGGAAAAATCGTTTCATAATTCTTTAACAAGATGTTGTTAACAAAGACGAGGGTGAATCATGAATATTACTATTATGTAATTAGAACAGACGTCATCAATTAAATTTTACTTTATTCTTCTGTAATAATTTTTATTCAATTTGATAATATATAGTTGACCCTTGATAACTAAATTTACTTATTTAACATATTTGTAAATTAAGTGATCGCGGTTTAAATATGTCGGTCAAATATCAGTTTAGTCCAAAATATAATGATCAGAAAATACTGTTAAAAGAAAACTGGATTATGGAATATAAACAAACTATCAAAATATGACTATTAAGTTTTTGTCAAGAATGAGAAGTTTTGGTCAGAAACGAATCTGATTTTTACCGAACATAGCCAACCATTTACTTCAGTTGAAAATTGGAAAGTAATTTCTGGCCTAACATATCAAATCAATTATTTTGATTAGAAAGATAATTAAAATCGATAAATTATTGGTCAATTATAGCTATTATAGTTCCCGTTTTCTATTTTAACATTACGGGATAGTTCCCGTCATTATCGAAACTAAATAATAACGTCTATTGAAAAAAATAATTAAGTGCATTGATTCACTCCCTAACATTAATTATAATGTGTTATTGTAACTTAATTGGCCCGAAAAATGTAGTAGGTTGTGAGAGTAACAAAATGATCGGCTTAAACATTGTTGCAATGTGACATAAAAATGGTCAGATTACATTGCGAACAACATATTAATTAGTTAGTATGAAATGTGTGGATCAGTTTCTATAATTAACCTATAATTTAGCCATAAATAAAACTGAGTTATTGTTGGGTCAAAAATGACTCTATTTTGAATGATCAATTATATTGATAGATCGTGGATCGATTTCGACACTAATTCGAATCAATATAATTATTGAATATAACAATTTTTTCGATTATTTATGTGTTCTTTAATCTAGATTGTACCTAGCTAGGTAGTCAAGACATTTCTTGTACAATCCCAATTAGAGATGCACAAAAAGTTTATCGGGTCGGACTTGATACGGGCTTTAAAAAGCCAATCTTTTAGAAACGGATCGGGTCGGACTTTTGGGAAAATATGGGGGCCGTTTTAGGCCCATGGGCCGGGCTGGATTATGCGAACTAGAGTGTTATCTAGGCTTTTTTTATTGATATAATAAATATTAATTTATATTTTATAGATCGATCAATGAGTTGTTTAGGTAGCGACGAAAATAATATCTCGAATTATGAGATAGAGTAGTTTAGATACCGAAACAATTAATATTTTTTAATATTATGTTCAAACGGTTCTCATTTTTTAATATTACATTCAACAGTTCTTTAACTTAAAACCCTAACGATAGTTATTTACTGTAACAAATCGACAAACCAATCAAATATACCTTAATTTCTTTTAATTGTATAATATAGTGTTGAAAAAATTATTAAATATATTGTATATTTTTAAATTTTATAGAATATCAAATTTTTATCCGGGCTTTTATCCAACCGAACCGGACTTTTATCCGGGTTTTTTTAAAACTGCGCTTTTATTCGGACTTTTTTAATCTGGACTTTTATCCGAATTTTTAGGTTTCAGACCAGTCCGAATTTTCAAGAAAAAAGGTGGCCCGTCTAAGTCCCACAGGCCGGGCAGAACCGGGCCAGATTTAATATTTTGGGTTTTTTCCGAATCGGATTCCGGGCTTCGAATTTTTTGAACATCTGTAATCCTAATGGTCAAAATTCAATAATAAATATTATATATTTATAATTCACAAAATCCGTCTCTGTAAATCAGATCACAATAACAAATATTAATATACTGACGTTTATTTCAGTTACCGGAATGCAAAAGCAAAATCCAATTCAATTTTTAAAAAGTTATATATCATGAGAAATTACATCGTCAACTTTTTTTTCTTTATCCATATATAAAATAATAATTATTTAAGTGTCAGTTACAAATTGTAACTCCCTACTGCTCGCATTAATTGAGGACAAGAATTCTCTAGATCTAAACTCATATTACACCATTTATTTGGCTACATATGCATTTCCGTTACATTTACGAAACAGCTCATGCATTCAATCTCGAAACCTCCCCAAATCCCCGTTTTGAAATTGTGTACACAAGAGTGACAGTTTCATGTGCAAATTTGTCAAAAAAAACTGTTTCTGATGCATAACATTACAAAGAAACTGCGCCTTCATGCATATCATCAATCTTAGCTCTAATGACTTTCGAATGGAATGTTACTATATTTGTAGATGTGTATATTTAGAAAATATAGATGGATAGAGATCAAATCTATATACTTAGATGGACTCGTGCACATGCTTATTTGTTAGACACGTGTATGCCATGCATGCAATGCTTGTACATCTTCAAAGCCAAAACTACTTCTACTTAAGTCGTGTTCATGCAGTAGATTACAAAATTAGTCATAATGATGATTATCTTCTATGCTAAATACATTCATAAAAAGTTCTAAAAAAGACAAATCATGCGTAATCAATAATTGATTCATATAGCCTCAAATTTTTGATGCTAGGTGGGTTCCTAGTTTTGCTACACGTACATTTTTACATGAAATTTTTACAGCATTCAAAAATAACAAATTATATATACATGATGGTTAGTAATTATGTGCAGTAATTAGTAGCAAAGTATTTAGCTTCACTAATAATACCAAAAATTGATCATGACATGTTCACATGAAGAGCACGATTACTATAGATTATTAATCTCCACGTGGACCACACATATTTTTTGTTCCCAAATAATAATTTTATTTTTGTTTTAACTTAATCATGAAGACCATAAAATTTACATCCCATGTAATTCTTAATCAATCCAATCGCCGGATCAACTGCTAATAATAAATTTTCTATCCCCGATTATTTTAGTAGATCTTCACAAATTTTTGCAATAATAATATATTAAAATTTATGTACTTGTATGCATTAGGTATTGATAAAGTAAAATAAATATTTTTACGTTACATATGTCAGTGATTTTTAATTGTGTACAAGACAAAATTATTAATACATGTATATATGAATAATAGTCGTTTATCGTACCTGTCTGAAAGTAGATAAGTAATTGTCATTTTGTATGTTCGAATGAACATAAAGTGAATAATTGTCTTTATTATGTCTGAACGCCACAAATTTGTAATTGTCTGTACGTTGTTCGGAAAATGGACTACTGTTTTTATTTTGTTAGTGAGCGTTATATAGTATGTAATTGTCATCTATTGGTGTTGAAATTATTTGTTAAAGTTAAATTTATTACAGGAATACGTACAATTTAAAATTTTTAAGTCGAAATAATAATAACTTAATTAAAATGTCAAGAGTAATTAAAGTATTTAACTGTAATTATTGTTTAATATCATTTTGAATTATTTGTCCTTCTAAAGTTTTTTCTTATATGCAGAGAAAGACTTAATAAGATTGCATTGCCCTGTTTAACAGCAGTATTAAAATAAAAAATATCTAAAGATAAGAAGGGTAATTTTTTTTTTTACTAAACTAGAGATAAGAATGACTTGCAACTCCCTTAATTTGTAATTTTTCAATCTCCACCACAAATACTAAATGCATGATTTTGTCAGCTAAAGACTTCACTGTTTACTCCACTGCTATATAAACAGCCCCTTGATCCCCCTTTCTCTTCATCCCTTCAACACAAACAACTAAGGATATATAATTATATCCTTAGCATAGTCTCCTCTCCCTCTCTTCCCCTCCCTCACCATGGCATACTAAACAAGGTACCCAAAGTTCCCACCAAACACCATGACCCAAGTTTCCAGTCTGCTTGGCAGACAGTACCTCTCCCCTGTCCATGACCTCTCGGTCTACAAGACCGACGTGTTCCGAATGTACAAACACAAGGTGCTGCTCTGCGACAAACGGTTCTCCTATGACTGGATCGCATGTCCCTTCACTCACATCAGGGAGAATTCACCAGCGTCGCTGTGGAGCGCGGCTTTGAACAAATGGCCACATGATTTCAAAGGACTTGTGGATCTGCTCAAGGAAATGAAGGATGCAAACGCAAACAAGCCTGAGGTTGCTGAAGTTCGTCAGAGTTGCCGCAAGAGCTGCTTGGATGCAAGTGCACCCGCCTGGACTCGGGAATTCAACTTGTGGAAGTAATGAATCAAGCCAGCGAGCGCGAGCACCATGTGTTTATTTTCTTAATTTATGTTTTATGTTGTTGATGTCAGTGTGGTTTTATTATGTGGTTGTGTTTTTACCTTTTGTTTGTTTCTATCTTACAGTAATGGACTGCCTGCTCCCCAGTAGAGAATAAATAAATGATGTACTGCGTGTGTGTTTCAAGAAGAAATGAATAAAATGTGTGTTTATGTGTTATTATAACTTCCATCTACTATCATATTTCTTCAAACTAACACATATAATAAATACTGTAGATGTTCAAATTTAACCAAAAACAATCCATGTTAAATCATAAAATAAACTACCTGTAATTCTGTATATATTGAACCGGGATAAATGAATACACTCACAATAGGAAAATTTTATTCATTTAACAAAATAATTTATGTATGAGATAAAAATACATTATCGTGATTATGTTGAAATTGAAAACTTATTAATTTAATGAAATTATTAGTTTATCAAAAATGTTTTTAACATATATATCAAGGTTCTAGTGTATTTTTACAATTCAGAAATTACTTTGCATCATAGCCTTGATTAATTTTGGGTGTTCGAAAAAACTTATAAAATCTTTAAAATAATTATTGGATCCCCAGGACTGTGTTGGGGTGGTAATGGTATGCTACTTTATGCAGTAGCTTCCAAATTAGGGGTCATAATTACATCAACTTCATTTTTCTTTGTTTTGTTTTTGAAGCGATAGAACATCGCTAGCATTATAAATAAACCTTAATCAATATATGCTACTGGGAATAAAGGGGTTTTTAGTTTTGCTACAGGTACATGCATACATGCAATCTATGATGAAGACATATTTTAAAAACTAAAGGAAAATATCTATACCGGTGGACCGGAAAATTCGGGTAAAAGGAGCAGTTTCATTTGAATTAATTCCGGGATGGATTACTTTTTGGTTATAGCATATTTACGATATAACTTGATTCGGTCCGAATCTAGTTTGGTTTAAAATTAGATAAATTTTGAATGAAAATTGTATTGAATTCGGTTTAGATTAAATTTAATTTTCATCTTTTGAATCTTTCCTTATTCATTTTGCAATCTATGATATTCAAACAATATTTTATTATTAAATTATAATATTTTTAAGATAAAAAATATTATTTTTTTAAAAAATTGATTACATAATTATGATACATTTTGACAACAAAATATTTTTAGTATAAAATTGGAAAATGCTTCATCCAAGAATCCGATACAAAGTTTTCACAAAAATATTATGTGTTAAGTTTTGCTTGGAATGGGCTCCTGTGTTCACATAAATAGCACAATTAAAACATTTCACACTTTAATTTTCTTGTCATTATATGCAAACTAAAACATTTCACACTTCATTTTTCATGTCAGCACAAAATACTGTATCCAATTTTGTGCATGTAACACTACTCATAAAATTTTGCTTATTAATGCTTAATTTACTGAATAAAAAATGGGCCAGAGTTACAGTGTATACGACACAGCTCCAAATCACATATCCAATGTGATTCTCAACTATTAGGATTCTCAAGCACTTTAGGCCAATAAATTAATTATTAAAGATCGGCGCCACGGTCAAAGTAGTTTCAGTTTCTAAAGTATATCGATCAAGGAAATAATTCAAGTTTAAATTTCAATTGTCGAAGAATGAGGACTTATAAGCATTTGTGTCATTAGAGTCAAGGTACGAGAGTTGAACACTAGTTAAGGTATAATGATATAAAGTTCAATTACAATTTAGAGTTATCTACTTATTTAGATCAATGTCGATAAATGGAAATTCGAATTTTGTTTCTAAGAAGAGCAATGAGGGTTCATAGTGAACAAACAAATAACAGCAGCACATTGTACATGGAGATGGTCCATGGACAGGTGTCAAGCCTACAGTTAAAACATGAAGAGAAAGAAAAGGAAACAGACATAACGAAAGATAAGGAGCAAATATTAGAATTATGGTGGTCCTGGTTGAACTGTAACGTGGCTCATACATAGTATAAGACTCTCAGCTGTAAAAGTGCGTTCACAACTCATAATACAATGTCTTACTAATACTCTACACACTCCATTCTTTTAGTTGTGAAACAGATAGAAGATTTATACTATAATATTTTTTCTCTCTCTGTAAGTCAAATTCGAGAACTTGTTCTTGAGAAGAAACCAAGAAAAACACCATTATATTTCTTGAAGTTGTTGCAATAATTTCGTTATTATTATATAAAGTAAATTAACCTAAATACTCTCTTGTTTTTACTAGCATTTGATATTTTGGTATTACAGATTTCGTGTTTTGAAAAGAAGTTTCAAAAGTTTGAAACTACACTACAAGAAATATGTTAATAGACATCACACATTAGACATCTGTTATCGTTGCCGCTGATGTTAAAATAATTAATAACATCACCCCGCGTTTTTGCGATGTCTAAAGTTTCCTAAAAAAATTCAACTCTGGCGCCCTCCTTAATATTTCCCCCACTTAGTTAAAATTTTCCCTCTTTGTCCCAAAATTCATTCCCCCCGCTTTTTTTCCTCTTCAGACAAATAACTAAAAACAAAAAACCAAAAACTGAAAAAACAAATACTCACCCCTCACCTCTCTCTCGACTCTCTCGACTCTCTCTCTCGACTCTCTATGTGCCACCACCACCTCATCGCCTCAACCCACCACCTCAACTCCATCTCTGTGTTCCCTTCACCATCTCACAAGCCATCTCAACTCCATCTCTGTGCTCAATTCACCATCTCTATGCTCCGCTCACCATCTCACTTCACCATCTCAAGTTTGTAAGCTTGGTAAGCTTATCTCATCTTTGTAAGCTTGGTAATCTAACGGGTCTTCTCTGCATGAAGACCAATTTTGTAAGTTGGGGATTTTTTCAAATGGAAACCCTAATTTCGTAAATTGGGGATTTTTTCAAATCAAAACCCTAATTTACACTGTGTATATTGTTTAATTTAATTCAATCTATTTTGAAGTTATTAATTGTTTTTAATTTGTTGTATACAGGACCTAATTTGTTGGATACAGTTGGGGATTTTAACTTTTAGGTATTTATTTGTTTTGTAATTTTGTTTGCTTTTCTTGTGTGTACGTGTTTGTTAAAATTTAATAAAAGCCCTTGTATTTATAAGAAGTTTTGACTTGTTTTTGCAGGATAACAGGGCTCTTCGATTTTCATCATCGGGTTAGTCTCCATT
>PHNY01098665.1:0-11897 GCA_003724115.2 Anethum foeniculum
ACACACACACACACACACACACATATATATTTTAGAACTTTTTAGCTAAAAATATGCATTAGCAGCTGATAGAAAATTTTACCAACAAGTTTATAATTGCCCTTGTTTTAATATGCTCTTTCCACAAGTTATTGTGCTCTGGTTTAATTCTTTCCACTAGTAAATGTTATAATTAGTTCAGGTATTAAGTTTATTTTTTTGCGGCTGATTTGGAATTTATATTGGTTAACACAGTCATCGTGAACTGCTCCTGGAATGATTTTAATTCTTATAGCTTATTTTTGCAATAAGTAAGTTGCTTACAAGACACATAGGTTACAAAAATCTAAGAACAGATAGTAGCCGAGAAGATGTTGGTTTTTTTGGTTTATTAAAACACTAAGCTTTATTTGCTACCTAGCTGAAGGAAAGTATCTGATACATCAAATATCGATCCACACTAATATTTACCCAGACTCCACTTCATTTTCTGATAATCGCGATTGATCTTGCATACACTGCAACAATTAGCTTGTGAGGTCTTGAATTTATATGCCTTGTATTATTGATTTTCTGCTTCTGGTTGTGTTTCCTGATTTTTGTAACTATGATTCAGCGTCGCACCAGTTGTCTCTAAGAACTCTGTATTTGGCTTTTGGTGATCTTTACTTGAATTACTCTATAAAAATTCAATCTTTTTAGTTTCTTGAATTCAAGTATCTTAATTTGAAGGTTGTTTATTAGAGATTATATGTGTATGTAAATGGGGAAGTTTTGAGGTCAAAATAAAAAGGATGGTGTTAGTTATAACCAAAAACAAGTAGCTTATAAGAATTATTTGCTTGTATATAATGGTGGACAGGATTTGTATTCTTCAATTTTTCGCGAGAATGCGCATGAGCTAAAAGAAGAGGGGACTTTGAAGATTTTAAGCTAAAAAGTAAAAGTATGTGGGTGTAATTGAACAGTATGATATTGCACCTTTGTTTTGTTTTCCTTATTTATATTCAGAATACTTTTGAACGTATGCATCTTGGAACATGAAATCTGATTTTTAGTAGTTTTATATAATTTCTTAATGTCATGTTATTCTCTCTATGTAGGGTGGTACGCAAGAAATGGTTCTAGGGGAGCATACCAGACTTTTACTAGAGATGGATGACGAGTAGGACATTGACACGAATTTGTTTTACTGTCTTCTTTATGAGTAGTATATAGTTTAAACATTATGTCCACTTTTGGTACTAGATGCTTTTAAGCAAATTATTGAACAATTATCTTAAACTTGATGTAGCATTTTGGTACTTGTTTGATAGTTTGTAGCATTATTATCACTAAGCTCTATTATCAGTGTAGAGCGCACTATTATCATATTTCTGTTTAAGCTCGTTCCTCATTTCTTGTGTTATGACCCGTGTCATTATATATGAATGGTTTGTCAAATTGATTAAGCAATGAGGCAGGTTAAGAACTAAGAATAAATGGCTCCTAGCCATTATTGGTTATTTAAATTCGACCGTATTTGGTCATAAAAATTTATCCAAAAACGTATAAAAGCCACCGATTCCAGTGATTTTAATCTATAAGCAGGAAGTTTAAATTTAAGTGAAAATCAAGAAGCGGGAAGTTCAAATTTTCACCAAAATGTTAAAGGGAAAAGTCCCAAAGTTGTGTTGGAATAAAAGCAACCGGCAGTGCGGTCACTTTTATATAAATTCCACTGCAAAATATAATTTCGACCAGTTTAAAAGCCACCGAAAGGGGCCGGTTGATTTTGTACTAAAAGCCACCAATTTCGGTCGATTTAAGCTAAAAGCAACCAATTTTTAACCGATGGCTTTTAGCCTTTTTCCTTGTAGTGTTTCTTCCAAAAAAAATGTCGTTGTTATATTTTTATTATAAAAATAATAGTAAATTAGAAATATGGACCGAGATGAGTGCTGGAGAAACTGGAGACTGTAATTTAAAGAAGTTAATTTATTTACTATTTTGCTGTAAGCGGTGATTATGATTAGTATTTTTACCTTTTTATCATGTTATTAAACCGAAGGATTATTGGATAACGTGATTACAAGAAACAACTAGTACTGTATATAAGTATGATTTTAAAAATGATATTACTGTCATAGTTACAACAGTTATAATAAGTAAACTATTTTCTTATGTTATTAGTTTGTTGCAATTCTGAATAATAAAAAATTTCCTGACAAACAAAAAAAGAATAACAAGTTTTTTACTTTTAAGAGTAAATATCGCAATGGAAACAAATAATTTATAAATTAGTCAATGATTTTCGGATAATTTACTATTAATTGGTCATTGATTTTTTTATCAAATTTCATTTATTGAAACAATTTTTGCAAACACTTATCTGAAAATATTCATTTATGTCCCGGTTTAGTAGATGATTAATGTGGAAGTAAAATATACAACCGTGTGTCAAGGATGAGTTTGACAACATACTATATCACAATCATTGGATGGATGATCAACAGCACAAAGCTAAAAATAATTTTACACGTACTATGTTATTATACCGCAATATTTGTAAACTAAATATCTGCCATCCACTTTGTATTATGATATTATTCCACAGCATGACCTTCTTTTTCTTCATGTAACGGTCAAAGAAACAGCAAAAGTACGAAAATATATATACACAAGTAGGACCTCACTTTTTTCTGACTCAATTTTTTCCGCGACTTAATTCAAGTAGAAAAATAAGTTATAATTTTTTTTTCTAATAAACCTAGTTCCGCAACTACCCAATAAGTCTCACACACACTTTCCTAGATTTTGGGTCTAACAAATACAAGTTTGG
Source organism: Anethum foeniculum (assembly GCA_003724115.2). Taxonomy (NCBI): domain Eukaryota; kingdom Viridiplantae; phylum Streptophyta; class Magnoliopsida; order Apiales; family Apiaceae; genus Anethum; species Anethum foeniculum. The sequence continues at coordinate 2,801 of PHNY01098665.1, forward strand.
TGCTATATAGCGTTTCTTGGGAGTGTTTATGATTTGGATTAGGGATGGGTATCAGGTCACGCACTTAAATATTATATAAAATACTTTTCAAGAAAATTAATTTAATAAATTATAATGTATAATACATATATTTTAATTTTATATCATATTTTAAACATTATTTTGAATTAATTTTTATTTGTAATTTGAATAAAAGATAAAATAAAAATTATATATATTCGAATATGTTAATTCAAAAAATTAACAAAAAAATGCTAACTTATAAATATATAAAGACTCCATACATATTTTTAATAATTTATTTGATATATTAATATATAAATATATTATTTTTAATATATTCGGGGAACGAGTATCGTGGAACGGAATAGGAAACAAGGAATTTCGCGACGGGTCGGGACGGGAAAACATTAATCCCCTTCCTGGCCCCGATCCCTGAATTTTTTATGGAAATCCCCCTGCTCTCCGCCCCGAACCCAAAAAAAATCCCCGAATTTCCGGCCTATTCAGAGCGTGGATCAGGTCAAGGTCGTGCGGGGCGGGTGAAATGCCCATCCCTATTTTGGGTTGGGTTTAAAAATGGAATCTGAAAATGGGTTTTAGTTTGAGGATGATTTTAATTTGGAGTCTAAGAGCGGTGTATTCAATTAAGATTTTTTTGGATTTTTTTGGATTTTAAAAATTCGAGAGTATTCAATTTGGATTTTAAATAATCCATTAAAATCTGAAGGTATTCAATCTAGATTTTAAAAAGTCTTTTAAAACCTTGAGGTATTCAATAAGGATTTTAAAAAGTACTTTAAAATATGGTGGTATTCAATCCAGATTTAAAACAATCCATTGAAATCTCATGGTATTCAAAAAGTCATGGATTTTTTTGGATTTAATAAAATGATAGATTTTGATGGATTTATTAGAATATTTTACATGTTTTGAAATCTAGCCAAATTATATGAGATTTTGAAAGATTCTTCTAAAATCATCAAAATTGTACATGTACATATTTACTCCCAAACTAAACATCTCGTTAAACCTGTCATTAAATATGTTTACTCCCAAATTTCAATGAGCCAGATATCTCTCGTTGTTCACAAATCTAATATCAAAAAATTATATTATTTATTAATCAATTTTATAATATCATAAAATTTAACATAAATATTTTAAAACTAATTTAATTTATGACATTTTATTAATATTTCATTTATATTAAAAGTTATATATTCGTACTGGATTCTCTTTAACAAAGAAATCTTTTTGCAACATTTATTTTTTTTAATTTAATTGTTCGGTCAACTTCACTTATAAACTCTCGTGAAATTTTTAAGTGCTAACAAAATCGAGATTTTGAGTTATACATTATTCAATTTTTTAGAGTGAAACGTGGGTAGATGATCAATCTTCAAATATAGAGGATGATAAACTTCAATCAAATATTTCAAGTCAAAAACAACAAATGACTGAAGCATCTGTTTATGTCAATCCTTTAAAATCTCAAATGAATACACCCCTCTAAATGGTTGATTGACCCAAAGCATATGTTTATTGGCCTGGAGATTGGAAAAGGTGTTCATGCTGCGATTTTATACCACACATTTTTGTGTTCGAGTTTGAGCTCGTGTTCTTAACGAGCCGAGCCCTCATCTAGTCTAGCTCGATCTTGTCAAAGCAATATTGGAGTCCACACTATCCTTATATATAAGACAGAATATTGTAACAACCATAACAGCTGATTGCTAGATATACCCTTGAGTATTAATTAGACAATACTATGATGATAAAATGGAATAAGGACGATGCACATGTTATTACCAAATATGGATGTGGGCTCTAAACAGACCCATTACGAGGATTATTCATAAAATCGGGCTGAAATAAATAGGTCCAGAAATATGTTGGTGTTTTCGTAGTTATATATTAATCAGGATTTTGTACCTCTATGTTGACCAAGACCTCGCTGGATGACATGTGGGAATATGTAAAGGAGGGGAGTAATGTCCACCTCTTACTAGGAGGGGAGTCCTGTTGACCTCTTACAAGGAGGGGAGTCGTGTCCAGATCTTACCAGGAGGGGAGTCATGTCGACCTCTTACAAGAAAGGGAATCATGTCCACGTCTTACCAAGGGAGGAGACCTGTCCACCTCTAGTGGGAATATGTAAAGGATGGGAGTAATGTCCACCTCTTACTAGGAGGAGAGTCCTGTCCACCTCTTACAAGGAGGGGAGTCTTGTCCACATCTTACCAGGAAAGGATTCATGTCGACCTCTTACTAGGAGGGAAGTCCTGTCCACGTCTTACCAGGAGGGGAGACCTGTCAACCTCTCCAACATGAAGGGAGTCCTGGCCACCTCTTACTGGGAGGGAAAACCTATCCACGTCTTACCACAAGGGGAGTCTTGTACACGTCTTACCAGGAAGTGAGTCATGTCCATCTCTTTAATGGGAAAGAAGACATGTCAACCTCTCAACATGAATAAAGTTCTATCCTCATACTACTAGGAGGGGAGTCCTCTCCTCATATCACTCATGTCTTCATATTACCAGGACGGGTGGCCTGCCCCCATATCAACAGGAGAGGAGTCCTCATCTCATACTCTAAAGAGGCTTGAAGAGACAACTGGGAGTACAAACTCACATACCAGCTGAGCAGGAGATATAATTACAATAACTTATGACTACATGTGTAATATCCCGTAATTTTTAGATTAAAAATAATAAAGAAAATAAAATAAAAAAATTATAATTTGATAAAAGATTAGGATTTAAAATTGGATTAGACTAATGGGCATAAACTTTGGATTGGGTTTTAATATGGATAATTGGTAGGCTTGGAATTAGGGTTGTAAGATATTATAAATACGTCGTATTCTCCTTTCTCATCTTTAATATTAAAATTCGCAGGGCTTTTATACATACAAATCAGCAATCTTGTAAAATTAGTATTGGATTCATCGTAAGTCAGAATTCGATGATTCTGGACTTTTCGGAAAGGTCTTTTCGTTCTCTACAACTTTCATGTTTTGTGTTTTTCAAGAAAACATCGTTTAGAAGGTCAAAAAGGCTAAATACAAATCTGGGCAGAATTAGAATCGTGGAGAAGAACGATATTTGAGATTTGTCATTTTTAATGGATTACTAAGCATTGAATATGTGATCTTATGTGAATTATCTGTTTGCGTAATTGAGGTATGTAAATATTCGTTGCTCCGTATTATTTGTCTGCTTACATGTTCTTAATTGTTTAGTAAGTGACTATTCGTTGCCCTGTATTGTTATGTAACTTATCTTATATTGTGTGATTCATCGAATATTTGTTTTGTTAATGTAAGTAAGATATCGATATGTGGTTAACAAGATAAGAATTACTTTCATAATCCCTCAGTTTTAGATTATGCATCGAATATTAGAATCCGATCATTGGATAGTATGGCATATAGAACTGGTTTAAGCGCGTTTTGTTGACTTTGTGTTAACGAGGGACGTTAACTAGCCCCCATCGAATCATAGAATTATCGAATTATAGAGCCGTGTCGCTGGCATAGTACGACCGTAATTTAGAATCGTGGGATTTTGAAAAAAAAATATGATTTTAAGATTTGTATTGAATAAGAATTTTGATTATCTGAATCATAAAATATGTCGTGTGAATCTTTGTTCGACTTGTTATCGAATTTATGTGTGATCTGTGTTATGTGTGATATGTCTAAATTGTGTTTTTGAAAAAGATAAAATATTATTTTGAGTGAAGCCCAGCAAGCAACTACCATCCAACGGCTCAAAATAATATTTTATCTTTTTCAAAAACACAATTTAGACATATCACACATAACACAGATTACACATAAATTCGATAACAAGTCGAACAAAAATTCACACAACATATTCTATGATTCAGATAATCAAAATTCTTATTCAATAAACAAATCTTAAAATCATATTCTTATTTCAAAATCCCACGGTTCTAAACTACTGCCGCACTATGCCAGCGACACGGCTCTATAATTCGATAATTCTATGATTCGATGGGGGCTAGTTAACGTCCCTCGTTAACACAAAGTCAACAAAACGCGCGTAAACCAGTTCAATATGCCACACTATCCACTGACCGGATTCTTTGATTCGATACATAATCTAAAACTGAGAGATTCTGAAAGTAATTCTTATCTTGTTAACCACATATCGATATCTTACTTACATTAACAAAACAAATATTCGATCACATGAATCACACAATATAAGATACGTTACATAACAATGCATAGTAACGAATAGTCACTTACTAAACAATTAAGAACATGTAAGCAGACAAATAATACGGAGCAACGAATAGTTACTTACCTCAATTACGAAAACAGATAATTCAATAAGATCACATATTCAATGCTTAGTAATCCATTAAAAACGACACATCTCAAATCTCGATCTTCTCCACGATTCAAATTCTGCCCAGATTTGTATTTAGCCTTTTTGACCTTCTAACAATGTTTTCTTGAAAAACACAAAACACAAAAGTTGTAGAGAACGAAAAGAACTTTCCGAAAATTCCAGAATCATCGAATTCAGACTTACGATGAATTAAATACGAATTTTACAAGATTACTGATTTGTATGTATAAAAGCCCTGCAAATTTTAATATTAAAGATGAGAAAGGAGAATACGACGTATTTATAATATATTACAACCCTAATTCCAAGCCTATTAATTATCCATATTAAAACCCAATCCAAATTTTAGGCCCATTAGTCTAACCCAATTTTAAATCCTAATCTTTTATCAAATTATAATTTTTTTATTCTATTTTCTTTATTATTTATAATCTAAAAATTACGGGATATTACAACATGCCCTTATGAGGGCACATATAGAGTCCCTGTAGGACTATATCACACTTGGAAGGACCTCTTCGAGGTCAGCATTACATAAATATTTCTAAGATAATATCACATGAAGACAATTTTTATTACAAGACAAGGAATGAAGACATGTGAGCCTAGCCCTAGGAGGGGTCGTTTCGCTATCAACTTATATCATATTCTCTATTGACTTGAAAACCAATGATCAGGCCTCTAGGGGTCGCATGGGAGGATGGATCATCATGCATGGACAGATTATCAGCAATCACACGTGCTTTCTATAAGGCCACATCGCATGACCAGACCCTAAGGGTCGCATGCAAGGCCTCCATGTGTTCTCATGCCTCACCAACGAGATATCTTTGCCTAGATCCATGACAGCCTAATACAGTCAACGGGCTTGGGCCATGGATAGACATGGGCTTTCTACGACGGCCCACCAACGTCCCACGGACTTGGGCCCTGATGGACCGGACCAAACCCTAGCCAATATGGGTAACTTGTCCTTCAAGAACTACGTGTGGTTTGAACCCCTACAAAAGGGTACTTGGGCCTCTTGTTACAAATGAACGACAGTTTACAGAAAGAGATAATAAACACTTTTTTCTCATGCATTCGTACGAATCAACGAACTAGATCAGCTACAAAGTCCATCAACTTTCGTCCCCTGTCCTTCGCGTTCTTCGTGAAAATAGCTTCAAATTTTACATATTTTGCTCCGTGATTCCAGCAACCTCCGCATTCGTGTTACGAATTTCTCCCAACAACAACATAAAAATAGAAACAGAAAGAAAGACCCCAAGACAATGCTGCCATGCGGAACAGGAGAGACCACCACCCCTGTATTCTTGATCAACATGCAATAAATAAATATATAATAAATATAGATTTATAACCCTCTAAATAGTAAGCAATGAAGATGAAGGCTGCGTGACATTGTTGGTATAAGACTATGATCGCTGACAGAGAGTCTGAAGTTGGGAAAGTGGCTGTGAGTGATAATAAGATGGCTAAGACATAGAAGAGTTTTTTAGGGCGAGGGAATTGCAACAACAAGTTCTTTGTGTTGGTGTTTATATAAGAATTATGATAAATCAATAATCAATGTGAAGAATAAAGGAAAGGCTTCATAATCTGTGCTGGTAGGTCATGTTTATATAAATGTACTTTCTGCTAAAAGTAGCTATATTAATGTCAACTGTTGTTTCAAAAAAAGGAAAAACATTAAATTCATTACTCATTTCATCCAGATATATGAAGTGGGTCATTATTTTTCAGTTTGACTCAATTTGGTTACTAATTTGAAAATTTATGTTAACTTAGTTATTAAAAACTTAAAATTTTCTATCAATTTAGTCATTGACAGATAATTTTTTGATACAAATTTTTAAATTAATGATCAAATTGAGTCAAAATGAAAAGTAATGACCTAATTGATATATTTGGATGAAACGAGTGATCAACTTGATATTTTTCCCTTTCAAAAAATGACCTGGAAAAAGTTAGACCGACCACAAAACACTGATAAAATTTTTGTACAAAATACTGGTGGCAGAAAAAAAAGCGTCTCAATCCCTGTAGCTATGTATGTGTACTTTTTCAGTGTTTTTTGCCTAATCTTTATGTATATGGGTAGTAATCTTTTGAGGGAGGCCGGTGTTCAGTATTGGGAAAAATAGAGGACGGTCAGCGCTAATTATCGCTAAAGGTATTGCGGAAAAATGAAGGAGATAGACTAGCAATGTTTAATTAATTATATAAACATTTAAAGGATCTCATTGCTAGAAGAGGGAGACAAAGACTGAAAGTAAATAGACTAAAGACAAAACTAAATAAAATTTTACTATCATAAATGAATAAGCATAAGAGAGCATAGCATGAATTGTTTACATCTTTTTTGTGTTGCTGTGAGTATTGGGAATTGTTTACTTTTAGAGTGTTCCAATAACTGCAACTCTTATAAAGACAAAGACTGCAGAAAATAATAACATGAAGCTGATCGTTCAGTTATATATTAAGGTAGTGAGAATAAAGTGTAAATTGAAAGATACACCGATCAAATGATATTGCTATTCTAAACTCTTTCTCTTTTTCTCTCTCAGCTTTTTACCTCTCTTTCTTCTTCTCTCTTGCACAAAGAGAGCAGACTTTGTTCTCTGCGAGTGACTGTAAATCAGCTTGTTTGGAGGAGGAACGTGAACATGGATGTTTGGACAATAAAACTTGCAAAATACATAAACAAAATATTAAACAAGAATTATTACTAAAGAAATATATGAGAAATAATTGAGGTATTATATAAATATATTTGTGGGTGCCGCATAATAACCTGATGAGATAACCTACGACAGTCAGTCAATTACTGGTAAGTGGTAGCTAAACTCATCACTGGTAATCTCCTGCACAGGATTTCCGTTGTAGGTTGCGATCTGCAAGCGAAAACACAATTTTACAGTTTCTGCACGAACTTTCAACTGTTTTTGTACAAACTTGAACAGTTTTTGAACAATCAGTCTGATAATAAGGCAAGTCTTTTTTCTTTCTCTTTATTATTTTCATTTCATACCATTGTATTATATTACATTCTCACACACAGAATAAAGGCCTCAGATATGTTTATCGGCAATTATTTCGCTGTTGGAGACGTTAAATTTTTATCGAAAGATTATTACTTTAACCAAAATCAGGATATAGATAACAAGAATTTACAATTGATGACTTGTTGCTTGATTTTCTGCAAGAAGATGATGTAATGAAAGACGTTTTTTTCCATAGTACTGCAGCTGATTCCTCTCCTGTAACCTCGATTGATAGCTCTGTCTCGGGCGACATTAGCTATGGTATCTTCACTGATGCTCGATTCTCTAGATCTGTACTCTGTGTTCCAGTAATTTGATACTAAAAATCTTGAAACTCATTTATTTTATTACACTTTTATTTAAATTTTTTGTAGTTGAATTCACAATTTTAAAATTTTGCTTCTAAGATTAATTTCTGAACGAAAATTTATTTACTAAGATTAATTTTTAAATGACAACAGTATGATGACTTGGCTGAACTTGAATGGCTTTCGAGTTTTATGAAAGAATCATTCTCTGGCGACGACATACAAATTCTCGGGTTTGATAAATTGTATTATTAAGATTGGCGTATAATAAGAGTGAAATGCAAATATATATCCTCATCAGAATTATGCATGCAAGTGATTTCTTTGTTCTTAAACTTTGTATTCTATTCACAAGCATTGACTTTAATTATAATTGCTTTATTATTGCTAGAAGAACTTGATAAGCCTTCTCGCATTAAGAATCTCTTTTACGTATCCGCCTAGCCTTCTCGCATTTTTGCCCTGTAATATCATTGTATAAATAACAAACAAATTTATAGTTTCAAATATATAATTACAATATGTGACACGTTGTTCATTTTATAGTCCCCTTAAAATGCAGCGAAAATAAAATAACAAAATTAAAATATCAAAAAATAGAGATTAGAAGCATTTTTAACATGTTTTTTATATACATTTGTTTAATTAATAATAAAAATTATTATAGAGTCGCGGGGAAGCGCATATTAATTCCTGGTATTATCCAATTGAACTTATCCAGAAACTGAAAAAGAGAAAAGACATTTACAATTATGCATTAAGTGTTTTATTCTATGATACCTACTTATTTTCTATTTGAATTACGAAACTATAAAAATTTCTTTATTTTAAATTTGAGTTATCATCTATTTGTTTTAAAATCTAACTTATCAGGACTAAATTTTTAAAAAGATTCCTTTTACGCGTGTATTATATAAGAACATAATTATAAACGTGTTCAGGTGAACTAAGTTTGAACCGTAACACTGAAGTAACATGTTCACAAAAACACCAAGAGTTAGAAAGTAAATTTCATTGTTTAAATTTGTAGTCTTTTGCATCACAATTTTATGTTGCAAATTTATTTATACTATTACATTAAACACGAAATATTGAAAGTTTTGGTAGTTCTTGGTACTTGGTACTTGCTGTATTTACTAAATTACCCTCACTAATTGTCATACAAATCAATTACTCATTTCAACTAAAACATGTTACCATTTAAAAATCTCAAAATTAATAAAAATCTCTCTCTCTCTCTCTCTCAAAATTAGGGTTTGCAGTTTTGAGAGTCGACCTCCGATCTAGGGTTTTAGCCACCACTTCTCCGCTCTTCAATCTTCATCCTCTTTATTGATTAATCATCTTCGCTCTT
>PHNY01098694.1:5419-16000 GCA_003724115.2 Anethum foeniculum
TGGTTCCGTCATTTTTTTTAAATTGAAAAATCATTATTTTGACACAAAACCTTTTGGAGAATCTTCCTAATTGTCTCTAGTATTTTACATAAAAGTTTCATATCCTACTAAGTCCATTAAGGGGTTCAAAGACAGCTTCCAAGTTGCATACAATGCAAGGTTGGTTTCGATAAACACTGTTTATTAAAACGACTGTTTCTCCTAAACCGTAAATCCGTTTTACATGATATTTATACCAAAACGAAGCTTAAAATATGAGCTAACTTATCATGGAAGTGGCGATGCTAATACGTGGGGGGTTTCGAGTCGAAAAGTTACACACAAAACATGGCACTGTAAAATCAGGCATTACGACGCCTTACAACTTAACGTTTCCGATTTTAAACTACATCAAAACCAACACAATCAACTCACCATCCACCTTATACTTCCTCCACTCAGTCAAATCCTCCATTAGTATTCAAAACCCAACTTCAAACACTTAACAAACAACTCAAAACTTTAACAAACGCATCGTCCATTCATCAAACATCAATAACCAAGCTACTTACTAACTATTACAAGCTATAAACAACATTTAAAAGCATGAGATTTTTTATGAAGTTACTATTCATCATCTCTTAACTTGCAGAAATGGGAAGCTAGAGTGAGTGGGTGTGAGAGATGTTACCATCAAAAGAACGTGTTCGCTTTTCTCTTCGTTTTAAGCTATTGAACACGATGATCCACCAAGAAACAAGCAAGTTTTGGTCTTCTTCTTCCTCTTTTCATTAAGCTCGACCTAGACCTTCTAAAATAGGGGTAGAGGGCTGCTCCTTTTTGTTTTTATAAATTGGTAGGTTTTGGTTTTGTTTTTATTAGTTTTTTTGGTTTTTATGTTAAAGCTTTATTCAAAGCTTCTCAAATACACTTCCTTCATTTCTTTCTTTTAATCAACCAAGTTTCATTTGTACACTTCTTCATTTATAAATTATTTTCTTAAGCTTTTAAAAAATGTCCAAAGTTGCTTCTCCGAACGAATTTATGATTCTTCATTTTAGTTGTGATTTACGACTACGCGATTAGTAACTGTTTAGTATATCAAAAATTCTGCTGAAATTTGAGTTTAATCCGAGACAAAATAAAAATCACTATTCCTCCTTGTTTACTATTCATCTCAATCTCGTTAATCATTTGGAGCAATATATCCGTGGTTTTATTGTTAGGGCTTACTAGAACCTTCTTGGTATCTTTTATTTGCTTCATTAATCTCCTTTTTTAATCCTTGGATTTAAATCCTTCAATCTTAAAATTATATACTTAATTCTTTCAGCGTCTGGTGGAATCTCGGAGAAAATAAAAGTGCTCGTCTTTGAATTCTGACGGCTTTTACATACACTTATTTTCATCATTGAACACTAATACGGACTCAGAATTTCCATATAAGAACTTCTATATAGGGTGGTCTGATAATATTACACAATCAGCAAAAGTTACTATACATCAAAAATTTCAAATTAGTCCAAAATTTCGGGTTATTACAGCGGTACTATTCAAACAATTCTCGACACAGTTAATTTTTATTTTCGATATTTCAGAAACTGTACATTTTCATATCGCATTGTCTCATCCAAACATTCACTAACAAATTGAAGAAAAGTTTGAGAAGTTTTTGCAGGATTGAAATTATTGCAAAATCTGGAAAGAAGAAATGTGGTGTGTATGTGAATGAATCTTCCTGAGATTGGCTGAATAAAAATCAATAATCTTATGCTCAGATAAGTTTTCTTTTGCAATACACTACTACATAAGTGTAATGATGGTGTTTGGATTATTTGAGATTACTTGCTTTGATTAATGTGACTGCTTGCTATATGTGCATATTTTTTCTCGATTTGTGTGCATTAATCTTTGCATGTAATAGTCTTTCTTGTTTGAAGAGATAAAAGTTGATTATTTCTACTTCGGCTATTGATTATTAGCGCTTCCTAATAACATCAATTTTCTTTATTCATAAACCGCTGGTGTCACTTAGTCTTCTGGAGTCTCTTAATATTACTCTCACTCTCCTATATAATACTCATCTTTTACTACTTTCTCTTCACTCTAAACCCTCTTCTCTCTTTAACCTCAAAGATTCTAAATGGATATCACATTCAACTTTCACACTTACCAAGTTAAGATTAATGGTACCATTTATCATGTCACCGCGATTCCTCCCAGCATAAAAAGAACCATTCCTCACGAGAAGCGTCTGGAGGTCACCATTCTCACGATACACTACCTCATCCATTGCGATGAAATAAGACAGAAGAGGATGGGGAAAGAAAGGATAATCAGGCTGGCCATCCTGTTTGATGCAAACGGGAGGGAGGAGGCGAAGAAGAAGGAGAATGACATTCCTTAGAATAGGACTACTTTTCTTTTCTTCATGTAATAAAATTATTAAGTACTAATAATAAAAAATCCTTTCTTTGATTCTCCAGTACTTAATCGATCTTTATGCATTATGAGATTTTTCTTTTGTGACATGAAATGCTCCAAAATATCCAACTCTTTTGATAAATAAATTTTAATTTAATCATAAGTATTAATGACTAAAATTGCAAATGAGAATCTTGAATGATTTGTGTGATTAAACTCTGTTATTTGATTAACCAATCCTGTTATCTTATTGACCTAAAGACTCATGCTTAACTGGTTAGTCATGTAATCTTGCTTAAACAATAAGTTAAAAGAAGCACTTAAAATGGAATTTATGTTCAGTTTAAGTAAATTATTCATGTCATAATTAAATATACATAACTTTGAACTGAATTATGGTGCTTCATTGACTAATATGTTTGGACTAAAATTCAATCTAAACAGGTGAAAATTAAGGTTAAATATCAGTGATTTGTAGTCAGCTACTTAAAAGTCTGATATTTCTTTTGGCAAGACAAATAGTGAGAATTAATAATTAATCAGAGTTTAACTTACTGAATTCATTCACAAAGCTAAATTCTGATAAAAATTATAAAGTCCCACTACTTTGCAGCTCAGGTTTAAATTTGAGAAAGGAATTGTTATTTAGTTACTCTGGTAACTGACAACTAATTCTTAAACTTTGTGGTTCTGAGAAGATATGTGACTTGACCTTGGAGGATAATGAAGGTATCCCACAAGTCACTAACCCAATCTTTGATATCTTCCTTTAACCATGAGTGTTTTTCCAAACAGAGAAACCCTGAACCAGAAAATTAGAGCAATGAGAGGAATGAAACAAGTGAGACTCTCCCTGTGTTACAAATCTTATCCAAACCCTTTGTGAGAGAAACATTGACTGTCTATCAAAAGACAACATTGAATCAAAACTTTCTCATTTAAAGTTCATGAACTCACTTCATGATCTTCAAAAAGGAGAAAGCAGAGGCATCTCATTTGAGACAGAGAGAGAAAGAGAGAGTACATCATTTGAAACTTCTTCTACTCTCAGAAAAAGTTGCCAAACATCAACATCTAAACTTACACTTCTTACTATCTCTAAATTTCTTTGAGATCAAGGAGTTCAATTTGTTGAACTTCTTGTTATTAAATTGACAATAATTCTTTCTATCTCTAAGCCAACTTAATAAAGTAACATAATGATTGTATTATGTGTACCAACTCAGAACCCCTTATTCAGTTTTGACTAGGAACTACATGCTGCGGTAGTACTTGATGATGTAATTTCAAACTCATGGGATTCATCACTGTTTAGTGAAGACCATGGGATCAACAACACATTTTTAAGTGCAAGTAGCTCTGCAATGACTACATGGTTTGAGAATGAAACTTCTGAGGGGAAGTCATTCAAATCCACTCCAATTCAAATGGAGGTTTAGTTTTAAACTAAACAACAATCCCTCATAACTACTGTCTTTGATTCTAGGACAGTAAGTTAAATTGTTTTGATTTATCAAAACAGGAAAACCACATAAGTGGTGGTCCCTTCCAAAGGGAACCATAGTTTGAGGATGTTACCTATGTGGAAGGTACATTCAAATCTCCTCTAGTTTTCTAGAGCTTCATAAAAGTGAATAACACATCCACATAACCATAAGAGGATTTTTCAAAATCTTGAATATCCCTAAACTCTTGTGAGTCAAACTGTTCTTAAAGAACAGGAGGTACCACTTGGTGAACCTAACTTGAAACTCTCTTAACCTTCCAAGAGAGTTGCTAAGATCAAATTCTTTAAACAGTTATTTTATAATATTTTCAAACAAAATTGGATATTCAACTCCTCTTTCAGTTGAATGAACTTAACATCAAGTTACACACTGCTTGTCTCTGTGCTCACCTCCCAGAAACCTCATTTAGTTGATCAGGAGTTACATGCTGGGGTAAACTCCAATGACATCAACAAAAGTACAGTGGTTTCACCAGTTTTTACTGGATCCACTGTGATTGTTTCCACAAACCTTCACTCACTTTTCATGATGTTGAAAGCATTCAACTCCTTCAAATCCTAGAGCCCCAAGGTAGTCTACTAACAAGCCTAAGGGGGAGAACAAAGATACTAAGAGAAATGAGAGCTCTCAATAAAGATACCAAGAGAAATAAGAGCACTGTCTTATCTAGGAGAGGGGGAACAACTTTCAAAGGATGTGTTACTTAAATCTGGATCACCTTCGATCTCTATGCTTCCTCAAGTCAAGAAAGTTCATTTCAAGATGGCAGCTAAAAGAACAAGAAAAGCAAAGAAAACTAGAGTTATCATAAATGTTGTGACTCTGGATCTACCAACTTTGGATGAAGATTATGATCAAGATGCAATAGTAATTCTGTTAGCTCAAAGAATCTTTGAAGTCAAATTGATTGAAGATTAGCTGAAGATTAAGTACAGTGATGGAAGAGAGAAGGAAATGAAGTTAGGAGAATGGAATATCTTCCCCATCTATGATTTGGAAAGAATAAATGCTCCGTTAAACTTTGAGGAAATTGATGAAAGATTTTGGAAGCTAGAAATTGCTAAGTTCCTAAAGTTGAAGATAGAGCAGGAAGCAGAACTGAAGAAGTTGGAGGAATAGAAAAGGATCAAGAAAGAAAGGGAGATGGAAGAACTAGAAGAGAAAGCTATGAAGCTAAGGGGAAAAGTGCTGTGTAGAGTCAAATTCAATCCATATGCGGTGGAGTATAAGAATCCATATGGAGTAAAGAGCAAAATCAAAACGGATTTCTTGAACTCATACATCGAAAGTTATCCGCAAGCAGCAGATGATGATCTGAAAGATTCACCCTTTATTGAAGAAATGGAAGCGAAGGGTGAAATACTTGCAGCTATTGCAGAAGCCAAAGCAGCAGAAGAAGCCAGACGAAAGGTGTGGGATGACTACTATGAAAAACTTTCAGAATCTGAAGCCATGTCATAACAAGCGAATTACTTGTAAGTTTTCATTTTCTGTTTGTAATCAAATTCACTTCTGGTGTACATTCTCTATTTTTGTATTACTTCTATGTTTAGTAGGCTTGTTATCAGACATGAAATTGTGCCTAAGAATCTTACTCACAATTTGGGGGAGATTGTTGGGCTCAAGGCATGTTTGAATACCACATTTAACAAGCTTACACATTGTGACAATGTCACTTACATGACCTAGTGTGTTTTATAACTGGGATTTAGTATAGGTCTCCAATGTACTTATTTTGTTATCATGTACTTAGTTTTATTCTGATTGCTCAAGTTAATAATGAGCTTAAAAAGTTTCTAGCAACTAGATTATATATAGGATCTTGAAGTAATCATCCTGGAAGAAGTTCAAGTTGTTCATGCAGCAAGGTGAAATACTTTGAAGGAATAAGATGCAGAAATCTTTCTAAGTCCCCATGTCGAGAAGTCATAATGAACTATGTCGTGAAGTCCTTAAAGCTATGTCGAGAAGTGCTGAGTCCGCAAAGTCCAAATGCTCAGACCGTGAAGTCAGTTTATGCTATGTCCGCATACTCCTCTCAGCCATACCGTGAAGTCCTCAATATAGCTCTACCAAAAAGTCTTTAATATAGTTATACAATAAAGTATCATTTGCACTATATCGTGAAGTCTTCATACAACAATGTCTCAAAGATCTATGTCGACATGTTTGGAGTAGAGGAATACTAGAGTTCACGATATCAGCACTTAGTCGTTTAGCAACAAGACAAGAGAAGGTACAAGTCAGAAAGAAAATGGAGACAAATACTGGAAGCATCTGCACTGGTCTGTGGTCCAACAATAGATGGCAAATCTATAGCTCAACATGGAGAGAAGAAACGAAAAAGAAAAGGCTAGTGGTGGTCCTCATCAGTACAGTGTACTATCTGCAGTCTGTTACAGCCGTCGTTACAGAAAGTGGGCATTTGTGTAAAATGATTGCGTGCACTAGTTCTCTATAGGTCTTATATATCATGCACATTAAGTCATTAGCTATAAGTGTGTGAGACAAAAGAATATTCATCTCTTCTTTCTCTATAAGAAAAAAAAGGAACATTCAGTTCTTGTTTTTGGTAGCCATAATTTTTTCATTCTGGAAGCTGTACTACTCGATTTACTTTATACAAGGTAGATTGAAATATTTGTGTGTTCTTATTCTTACAATTCCGCATTCAAACACACACACACATCACAGCAAACAGTTTTAAAAGAGATCAAAATCTTGAAACTATCCATTCAGCCCCCTTCTGCATAGTTTCCGTGTGATACTCATATCTAACAATATCCACTATCAACAAAAGCTTTCAGAGTTTACAATCTGATAACAAAGTGATCATGGAATCAATTCATGTGTCTTTTGATGACAAGAAAATTATAGGTCTAGAAGATGCTGATGATCATGATCAATTGAGATTTGAAAATGAAGTACCATATGCTGAACAGTTAAATCCTGATATTTCTACAAACACTGATAGTGCAAATACAAATACTCCATCAGACTCTGATGAACCATTATTTACTGATGGTAATCATACTTCTAATCAGGAAGCACATGTTGATGGGGAGCAACATGTTCATACTCAAGAGTCTAATTCAACTGGAGAAATATCAGAAGAAAATTCATCAAACACTGATTCCTCAAACACTGATGAAATAAATTTTGATAACAGTGGAAGCACAAATTCAGGGGGAACATCAGGAAATACAGAAGGTACTATTAAAGGTAAACATAGAGACACTATCATAAAGAATCTTCCAGTTCTAGAAGCCAACTTCCTAAAGCTAGGAAATGGAAAAAATCATAAACACCTGACTTAATTATTGGAGATCCTGATAAAGGTGTACAGACTAGAAGAACTGCTACTGAAAATGAGTGTCTCTATCATTCTTTTCTATCTCCGAATGAACCAAAAAAAGTGGATGAAGCTCTTTAAGATGCTGATTGGGTCACAGCTATGCAGGAAGAGTTAAATGAATTTGAAAGAAACAAAGTTCGGACACTGGTGCCTAGACCAAAGAATAGATCTGTAGTTGGCACAAAATGGGTGTTCAGAAATAAAACTGATAGTGAGGGTTGTTACAAGGAATAAAGCAAGGCTAGTTGCAAAAGAATACTCTCAGCAAGAAGGAATTGACTATGATGAGACATTTGCTCCTGTTGCAAGGCTAGAGGCCATCAGAATCTTTTTGGCCTATGCTGCTCACATGAAGTTTAAAGTCTTTCAAATGAATGTGAAGAGTGCTTTTCTTAATGGTGAACTTGAGGAGGAAGTTTATGTTGAACAATCTCCAGGGTTTATTGATCAAAAGTATCCAAATCATGTCTACAGATTGGATAGAACACTCTATTGACTGAAACAAGCTCCAAGAGCATGGTATGAAATACTTGCTCAGTTTTTACTGGAAAATGGTTTCAAATAGGTACAACTGATAAAACTCTCTTTTATCTAAATCATGCTAAGGACTTGTTGTTAGTTTAGATATATGGTGATGATATTATTTTTGGTTCTACTAATGATAAACTCTGTGAGAAGTTTTCTAAACTTATGCAGTCAAGATATTAAATGAGTATGATGGGATAAATGCGTTATTTTATGGGATTACAAGTTAAACAAACTGATAAGGCATCTTCATTAATCAATCCAAGTGCACCAGAAACTTGCTGAAAAGATTTTGAATGCAAGATAGCTCAATTGCAAGTACCCCAATATATTTGATATATACATTTGAATATTTATATATTCATTTGAAACTTGCTTGAAAGCGTGTCATTTTTAAAGTTTCACTCTCAAATATATTTGATATATTCATTTGAATATTTATATCAAGCTATCTTGCCAAAATCCTTGTCAAAAGACCAAAAACAGATTTTATTCCGAAAAACCCTGAAATGCTTATTTATCCAGATAAAATCAATATAAATTCAAACGAAATTATTCCTCGGACCTCATAGTCACTATTATTCATGGAATATTATGTTTGAATATATATCAAGTCAAAACATTTGTTTAGCCTGTCGGTAAAGACAAAAGATTTTTCGGTCGCTTTAGAAGGTTGTTTTGACGTTCCGAAAATCCGAAAAAAATACTTCCACAAGTATTTTTGACTTGAAACTTGGGATTTGTCATTAACATAGTTAATATTATTTTTGGTAGGAATTTCATGATTTTAGCATGACTTTTTTCTGGGACCCTAAAATCAGTATGTAACTGATTTTTGAGTTGCTTAAGTCATAGATGGAAAAATAATTTCAAGGTGAAATTTTTTCTATGATCCTCTGGAAATATTTCAAGAGGATCCCCCAAGTTTCATATTTTTTCGTTGATTTTTCAATTTAATGGAAAAATGCATTTATGCTCTTCGGTATCGTGTTTATTCGCATTATTTTGAGCTCTGTTATTATATAAAAGGTGGGCCACGTTTTTGGGCACTTTAATTTGAATTCTACAGCTGGTTAAACACATGATAAGCCTACATACCTATTTCCCATTTTATAATCTACATTTTAGCTTTAAAGTAAAGCTAAATTAGCCATTTTTTGGCTATATATAAAGCCCCTGCCCTCACTTCTTTTAACAAGAATTTTGAGCCAAAAAAATTCTAGAGAAATACACTCTCATACTCTCTTTTATGCAGTAGCTAAAAGCTCCCAAGAGTTTTGGTAATCAAGCCTAATTTTAATACACTTTCAAGCTTGATTTTCCACCATTTCTTTGCTCAAATCCACACACTTGGCTTCACTTATTTTGGCTAACCTAAGACCCATTTTCCAGTAGCCTTCAAGTTTTCTTGAAGCCTCAAAAAGTCCATTTTACAAGCCGTTACTTCGCCCATTTTTTCGAACACTTTCCGGCAACTTTTTGATGACTTTTTAGTGTGTTTTTGGCTTCGATCCTAACTCGTATCTCTTGTAACTCACTCTTAATTTTAAGAGGAGTTTGAGCCTTTGGAAAGTCAAGAGTGATAAGTTGGTTAAATATTTGTGTTAGTGCTTAAGTGTTTAATTTTTCGCACAAAATTTTGTTAGTTTACGTTTAGTGCTTATATTGTTAAATCTTGTTAGTATACATAACTTGTAGACTTATTTAGGAGAGTTCTTTCTTCTTCTTACTCTCTCTTAAATTAGTTGTTTATATTCCATATATCTTTATCCGAAATTAAAACAACTCCGAATTACTTAAATTCTGAGTTGAGGCGGATTTGTATAAGTCGATATATACGACATAAACAAAGAGCTTCCTTGTTGAGTTTTTGTAATTAAAAGTAGCTCATATTCCGAGTTAGAGGCTACTTGTATAAATCTCTTTATAATTATAAGAGATATAAGCAAAGGCCTTCTTGTCGAATATTTGCAAGTTAGCTCACTAATTAATTCTGAAGTAGAAGTCTATTTGTATAAGTCGATAGTAACCACATAAACAATAGACTTCTTCATATGAAATATTAAGTGACTTGAACTAACTAAAATTTTGATATAAAGAGTTTTTGTATAAGTCTCGCTATAATTATAAAGAGGCATAAAAGAAAATCTCTCGTCGAATATTTAGTAAGTTTGTTCTAACTTTGAACCCGAGTTGAACGTAACTTGTATAAATCTCATATAATTATTTAGAGATATAAACAAGACTTCCTTGTCGATAAAGAAGTTAATTTGACTTTGAACACCAAGTTCAAGGTTATTCGTATAAATCACATATATTATATTTAGAGATATAATCAAACCTTACTTGTCGAGTTCTTGAAGTTATTTACTTCGGATTCCAAGTTTACAAGGCTTCTCGTGTAAAATATACATTAGTTATAAACGTGCCTTGTTGAATTCTTGAAGTTTAAACCATCTTTGATTTCGAGTGGAGAAATATTCGTATAAGTTTATATACGACATAAACGAATTCTCCTCGTTGAATCCTAAGTGGTTAGTCTTAGTTTGTTTAAAAAGCCATTATAACTTTGTGTTATATTTGTCCCGAGGCTTTTATAACAAACAAAATACACTTGAATATTATTCAAGTAATTAATATTTCGCCTTGAGTTGTATTCTGCCTAATATTTAATGTAATAACCCTAATTTTTGTAACTATTCAAAACCCTGATGAATAGTAATTTTTGCTGATTAAGAAATGTAATCAGGTCACACTATATAGGACGTCTTGAATGAAAATTCTGAGTCC